>JAPYYJ010002447.1:0-12818 GCA_028533885.1 Nasua narica | reverse complement strand
GCTTGAGATTCTGTTTTCTTTTCAACACCAGCAAAAATGGAGCCCAATCTCACATCTCTAAAATAAGATGGATTTTAAAGAACACTATTTTCTTGCATTCAATTTATGGAAGAAGAACACTTTTTTCATAACCATTTAAGACAAAGTTTTGTATCAAGATTTTTCAGGGGTGCCTGGGTGGCTCAGTTGGTTAAGCGGCTGCCTTTGGCTGGGAGCCTGCTTCTCCTTCCCCCTGCCGCTCCCCTTGCTTGTGCTCTCTGTCTCTCTGTCAAATAACTAAATAAATCTTAAAAAAGAAAAAAAAAGATTTTCCGTTAGCTTCTGAGTAAAAACAGATGCTTGTTTAGTCCCATACTCCTGTTGTTATGAGATGTTAGTAATATGCTTGTTTTTAAAGGTGTGAGGGAGGGTGGAGAATAGATACACTACCAATATAATAGATTTCTCAGTAAAGTCTTCTTAAAATCACTTTTTAAATAATAATTTGAATTTTATATGTGACTAAAACCCAACTCAAACAACATTTCAGAGTAAAACTTGGTAATGTTTGGAACGAATAAATTTTGTATGTTTGTATCAAGCAGGTGTTCTTAGTCAAAAGCCTGGGCCAAACAGAATATGACTTCTGTATTGCAAAGTTAAAATGTGAAGCAACCTGAGCAAAATGGAAGAGTTTATAAGCTTGGAGGAGAAAACTCCATTTTTCTTAAGAATGCATTGATTATTTTAATTCTTGTTGTTTTATTTGTCTGCACACTGAGTTTAAGATTCTTCCCTATCTCTTAACATTCAAGAAAATGAAAATTTGGAAATTATTAATCAACAGCCTATCTCTGTAGCTACTGTAGAACATTTATTATATATGGTATTATACCTTAAATATTTCTGTTCTCCTAGTAGCATTTTATATGTGTGGGAGCTTTTCAACTTGATGAAGCAGTGCTTTATTATTTCTTTCCATTTCATTTAGGTCTCAGTTGATCAAAGAAAAAGAAGACATAGATCATTACCTGGAGGTGAATTTCAAAGGATTGTCAAAAGAGGAGGTTGCTGCGTAAGTATAACCTCTTAAAAGTACTTTAATATAAAGTTTGTTTCTTTTGTCTTGATTCTTTATTGAAATTTCAGTTTTTCTGTGCAGTACACTTTTTCATTGAAACATGGCATTTAAAAATTAAAGCTCATATTAAATAGTGATAAGTCATGTCTATTGATCTTACACATATTAAAGTCTTTAATTTTATGGCTTTCAAAATTCTCATATTTACCAAGATATTATACTATCACATTTGCAATATTTTAGTTAAGTCTGTGCCATTAATTGCTTATTAACTTCCATTTTAAGGTGTATTGCCTCCATGGGGGAGAAAAAAGCTTTTAGTGAAAGATCATATCTTTTTTCCTAGTGATTTAAAACAAAAATTCTATACTAATATATGTTCCTCCCACCACCAAAACCCACAAAAAGAATGAATGGATCATAGTTTATTGGTTGCTTTTTTTTTTTTTTTAAGATTTTATTTGACAGAGAGAGACACAGTGAGAGAGGGAACACTAGTTTGTGGAGGAGGGAGAAGAAGGCCTCCTGCGGAACAGGAAGCCAACATGGTGCTCGATCCCAGGACCCTGGGATCATGACCTGAGCTGAAGGCAGACACTTAACTACTGAGCCACTCAGGTGCGCCTGGTTGCTTTTTAAATAATTTTAAATTTCCTGGATTTATTTTATCAATGAGCATTATAAACTTTGCCATTTTATCACTAGTTAGAAACTAATTTATGGTTTAAGTAAAAACTCTAAAAATCTGTGTAGGTTAGTGAGAAATGAGTAAAAACCTAAAATAATAGCTGAACAGATTTAATATATCTTACCTATAAACTTGGTGACCATGTTATCATCAGATCTTTAGATGCAAGCATTGAAAAATGGAAATATTATAAATGTACATGCATCTTATGGAACTCATTAAATGATTCAATTAAAATATTTTATGCAGTAAATGTTTTTAAAACATCCTCTTGATTAGTATTTTCTAGTGCTTTGGGAGTCCACTGAAAGAGTTTTCTTAATGATATTTTTGGTATAGTTTTCCAAAGAGTCTAAAATTCCAAGTTTCTTGATATGTTTCATTTTATTAGATATTATCTGTGTCAGTTTGCATATAGCATAGAAAAATGGAATAGTTCATTCTGTCAGTAGCAACTTTATTTTATAGAGTGACAAAATTATATAATACCTGTAATCACTGTCTTCCTTGGAACGCTATTGACTGCCATGTGTAGTCTCTGGGACCTTTGGTTAAATGCTGTTCTGATTGTTTAATTTATTAACTTTCTGTGGTAACCTGTTGGATAAAATTAAAGGTTAATATTGTCTGATAATAAGTTACTTAAAAGAAAAATATATATAAGTGATATTTTTATTCTGATTTAAAAATAATATCCAAATATCTGTAATTGACTTAATTAGGAATTAAATTTGGAATTAAACTTATGCACGTATTTTAACAAGCCAGAAATCCATATACAGCACTTAAAATCTGCTACTTTCAGTCTGAATTGAAGAAAACTAAAGCAATGCAAAATAGGCTTTGCTGATGAGTGTTCTCTTAATATTTTTTTCATTAAAGATATTACCAAATTGATTTCCAATCCATAATATGCTACAGAACACAAGTAGTACTGGGTATCTCCAGCCTTACAATTGCGTTCTCCTTAACGTTTCTTGCAGCTGAATACTTTTTTAGTCCAAAGTTTAGGATACTGGATGCAAACCTTGTACTTAGCTCACTCTTCTGCTTTTGATTGATATATATTCTAGCCTTTGCCACAGACAAACTAATTGAATAACATGTGAAGGAGAAAACTGATGAATAATTTCAGCACTCTCAGCAATACTCAGCAGGTACCATAAGGAATTATATATATTCTGTTAACCAAGGAATTGCTATGTAAAACTTTTTATTAGTCAGTCAACTGTAAAAAGATAAATTGGTCAGCAAGCATTTAAGTTAAGTGCCTACTTTATATCTAATACCAGGTTTTTCACAGTGGGAGAGACAGTACAATATTTGACCCCATCCTTGTCTCAATTTGAGAGAGTAAGATTTATGAACAGGAAACAAATATGGAATGAGTGAGTGCTGATTATATTGTGAAGTGCAGCCTCGAGGACTAGAGGAAATCCAAGAAAACTGAGGTGATGGGATGAAACCTGCCACAGAAGACAGATTTTGAGTTTGGCTTTCTGTTTGGTGGCATTATAAAGTTAACCAAACCTAGTACTTCACAGATTCTCAGTATAAAAGTGGGAGAAATTGATGAATCAAATTTTGAACCAGACAAAAGCAATATCTAAGATATACCTTTAAGTCTCTTTATATACTGCTTTATTCTTCTTTGAGCAGAATATATATGTAATATATATTACATACATATAAAGATGGTAAGATGGTTCTATATATGTTCATTATATAATTGATAGCCAACAGCTTCGATATCCCATAATATGTATGTGCTCTCATCATCTGACCCAAAATACACCAATTGACTTATATGTAAACTCACAGTGTGTGACTTTCCTTCTATCAAAATTGCTGGAGCGTTCCTATTCTTATCTAAGGAAGATGCCTTTCTTTGTGCTCTGGATACCATCCCCTCTTACTTGTTCCAAGACTCTCTCCGCATTTTAAACATATTTTTTTTTCCTATATCATTTCCCTTTCCGCTGGATCAATCTCACTAGCATTCATATCTCCTCTAGTATTTCCCTTGATTTCTTATCTGCGCCCACCCCCACGCAGGTTCTCTCCCATTTTCCTTTACCCTTCATAGCAACCAGAAGCACTGTCTCAGTATTTGCACCCATTTTTGCATCGATTGACTCTAAATATGTGTTTGGCCCCAGAAGTCACAGAAATCTCCCTGTTGAGAGTGACTGATGTCCTCCATTTTTACCACACATAAGGATCACATTTCTGTCCTCATCTTGCTTGATGTCTTCACAACATTTGATAGAGTTGAGCACTCTCTCACTGGTCACCCTGTACCTGTGGCTTCCAGGATGCCATGTTCTGTGGTTTTCTTCAGACTCTCACTGTGCCACCTTAGTCTCCTTTCCTGGCTGGCTTTCTCTTTTCAAACCCTCAGTGGTGGGTTGTCCTAGGGCTGAGTCTTAGGCCCTCTATTCCAGCGGCACTCTCCCGGAATCCAGTCATAAGTATGGCAATACCCTAATGACTATCACATTTATAAATCTAGCCCTGAGTTCTCCACTGAGCTTCAAATTTTTATATCCAACTGCCTCCTTTACATACCTACTTGGGTACTTAATAGACATCCTAAAATTAGTCTGGCCACAAACTGGACTCTTGATTTACCCCTACTTACCCTCATCTCCCTGACCAATTAATCCCCCACAGTCTTTCCCCAGTTTGGTAAATGGCACCAGGGCAGCCTCGAGTTGCATCCTGACTTCACCACCCTCCCCCATCTAATCCATCACTATGTTCTATCAGATATAACTCCTAAATATATCTTGTCTTCATCTACTCTTCTTCATTGCAAGCCACCATCATCTCTTGCCAAGATCACTAGAATAGTGTCCCAACTGCTCTTTTCATATCCCCTCTAACTCTGCCAAAATTCAGCTTCCAGAGTCATCTTTTGAAAAAAATTAGATCATGACACTCACCTGCTTAAAACACCCTGAGAGCTTTCCATTGTTCTAAGGTTTATCATGGTTTGGACTATGCATGGTTTGGATTTCCTGACCTTTCTGACTTTATCTCCCATTTCCTCTACCACTCCTCCCCTCATTGTGGCCTTATTGCTGACACTTTCTTGTCCTACAGGTGTCAGTCACCTTGAATGTGACCTCTTCAGCCTGCTATTCTCTGACCTCATAATCCAGTAGCCCTCACTACACCTCTGCGTACTCTCGGCCAAATCATCTGGCTCTATTTCTGCTATAACTTTGCCCCTCCTCTTGCACTGGGAGCCTGCATGTCGACTGTCTTCATCCCCAGCAGAATGGATCTGCCCAGGAACAGAAGTGTGTCTCTGTGTACCCTGGCACATGGTCAGAGCTCAACACCTGTAAGTTGAATGAATGAATGAATGTGTGAAAGAAAGGTCAGACTGACACCACAAAATAGGTATTCTGTTGTGACTATCTTTTGGTTACAATATTTTCATCTGGTTTGAATATTGAATCAAAGCAGCTTAACTCCTCAAAAAAGTGTTTTATGTACACAAGTAGGGGTTTAAAATTTAAACAAGTAATTGAGCAGGACAAGCTAGAGTAGTTGTTCCTGGAATGGCCAAACCCATTGATGGGGGATCATTTTACTTTGGAATGGGTAAAGTAGTTCAAAAGCAAAAGGCTTCTGAGTTTTTCATTATCTACATTTACAGAAGAATTTCAGTATGCTTCATTACTTTTTAAGCGACTGGGTTATTTGTGTGCCTACTAAGTACATTTCCCCCCACATTTTGTATTCACATACAGTATAATTGACACTGACAATTTGACTTTCTTAGATAAATCTTCAAATAGTTCATCGATAGTAGTTGACAGACTTTTAACAACTAAAGAAGATCCTGTTGTGGTTTTGTACTTTGTTTTTTATTCTGTCTTATATTCTCAGAGTCTAGTATTTTTTAAAAGGATTGAAAGTGTCACTTATTATCATATTATAATTGCTTTGAGTAGCTAAGTAATGAAAGTATCATTTGTAGATTCAAATAAAAATTTCTGGGGGGCAGTTTTTACAGCTTCGGCTATGTATATGAGGATACAAATAAACAAAATTATCAAGGGACAGAAAATGCTAATCTGCTCGGTATTACTTTCTGCTTCAGATATCATGTTCTATTATGTGGAAGAATAGGTTTAGTTCAAAACTGTGTGCATCTAAGATATTGCTTTCTTGCAGAGCATCTTTCGGCATCTTCAGCTGAAGTGTGCTAAGCATCACTTTGTCAGCACAGTGGCAATTAGAACTGTCAGTTACCATATTCAACGAGTTTGAGTTGTAAAGAAACAAAGAGCCATTTATTTTCGTATCTTTTAAAACCTTTCTCCCCTTCCTCATTTTGAGCTGATGTATACTTCGGCAGTTAAAGTAAATTAGCATTTTGCCAATGTTAAGTTTTCATCTTGAGTTTATTTCAAAAATGTCTTCCAAACGTGCTTTTACAAACCAGATATTCTTGTTTACAAGAAAATTTAGCACCTGGGTCTGTACAGTGGCCAGGTAATCAGAATATATGTAAGGGGGTGAAGACGTTTATTCAGGTTATATTTCACAATAACCCTATATTTCCCAATAACCCATAGAAAACCCAATAACCTATGGAAATTTAGATTCCTTCCGGTGTGCCGTTCCTCTGCTTCATTGATCTTATTTACTTTTAAATAATTTTGTGAGATCGTTTTGTTTTCTCTCCAAAACATTTTGCTCTCTTGTAAAGGAATAAGTGAAATTCTGTATGGAGTTTTGCAAATTAACTTTCTGATATGGACAGTTGCCAAATAAATGGTTGCATGACTAACAGGAACAGGGAGGGAAGAGAGGAAAAGGAAGCTGCCCCTCTTTCCTTCTGGGTAACAGACTGTGTTTTAAGGTCTTCCTGGCTTGAGAAAGAGAGATAGGATTTTGATGTTCTGAAATGGAGAAGTGATTATTCCATATCTTCTCATGAATATAAAAAAATTAAGCAGTAGCAGAGAATAATGATAGGAAGAGAGGAGGGGTACCTTTCTTTTTTATTTATTTCCATTTATTTGCTTACTTAATTAAATTCTAGTATTATCTTCCACAGCAGATCTCCAGGATATGTAACTAGAAAAGACTTTTTGACCATAATTTTTTTTAAAAAAGAATATTGATATGAATAAAGTTTAAAATCTTGGAATTTAGTAAATGTAGTTGGAAGGAACTTTAAAAAAAAAAAATTCTTCCCTAGGTGCAAAAAGGATCGCAGACTTTCATCAAAACTAATAAGTTTAAATGAATAAAAAGGGAGGAAAGATTTCAAATGTCAACAGAACACAGAAATGCCAATTTCTTAGTCACTTATGTCTTTATGTCCTTTAAAAGTTTGCTTTTAAAATATTATCTTCATATATGGTGTTTAAACTTAGCAGCTCTGTTAAACTTAAAAATAATTCTTTGTACAGCAAAAGCATAGGAATCATGACATTGCAGCTCTGGCTGTTATGGGAGGCAATTTCTTCCTCATTTGGAAATTTGGTTTTGCTGCTTAATACCTGTGTAATTGTATTCAGGTTACCAGATTTCTCTAATCTCTGATTTCCCTGCCTATTTTGAGAGTTCAATAATAATAGAATAAGAATAAATTCTTACGAAAGTTAAATGACATTCTCTATATGAAGCACATATACACAACCCTTGCTTTAGCTATTTAACTGTCATTGATTTTTTTTTGCCTTTAAAGCATTTATTAATATAAATAACCTAAATATTTCACATTAACTTTATGTGTTGATTTAAGTATTAATATTAATTTATCCCTTTTCGGGGCGCCTGGATGGCTCAGTGGGTTAAGCCTCTGCCTTTGGCCCAGGTCATGATCTCAGGGTCCTGAGATCGAGCCCCCCATCAGGCTCTCTGCTCAGCAGGGATCCTGCTTCCTCCTCTCCTTCTGCCTTCCTCTCTGCCCACTTGTGATCTCTTTCTCTCTGTCAAATAAATAAATAAAAAATATTAATTTATCACTTTTCTATAAATTTGTACAGTCATATATTTTGCTTTTCACTAGGTATCATTTTCATCATGTTCAGAGTGTTTATTTTATTTTTGTTTTAAAGATTTTATTTATTTATTTGACAGAGAGGAGAGAGATCACAAGTAGGCAGAGAGGCAGGTGGAAGCAGGCTCCCTGCCAAGCAGGGAGCCCGATGCGGGGCTCCATCTCAGGACCCCTAACCCACTGAGCCACCCAGGTGCCCCCAGAGTGTTTAATAAGAGATACATTTCAAACTTAGTAATGCTAACCAATGAAGAGAATTTTTTTTTAATTTCAACTTATAATAAGTTTTTCATTAATTTACGTTGTACCAAGCAACACAATTTGTACGGCCTGCTAAGCTATTCCAAACACTTAAAACATTTCTACAAGTCGCTTACACTTACTATTATCATGATAAGATTGCTTTGCATACAAACCCACAGTTTTAGACATGTAAGGAATATAGCCAGAGAACATGGCTCTTCTCATAATAGCTTATAAACCTAGAAGTGCAAAATGGCCCTCCTCTATTTGGAAATCATCTGGGAAATTGCTCTTTCAGGAACAAGGAACAGAGTGATAAAAGGAGATAAACACCCAGATACCACAGCAGTTCAATCAGTCAGAACTGTCAATGGAATGAGCCACCCAGGCGTCCCCCATTTTAATTGTTTTTAAATGTACACTTCATGGCATTAAATACATTCATACCGTGGTACAACCATCACCACCATCTATCCCCAGAATTCTTTTCATCTTGTAAAACTGAAATTCTGTAGCCTATATACAATACCTCACCTCTCAGCTTCTTGAAACCACTGTGCTACTTTCTGTCTCTATTATTTTGACTCCTCATTTAAATACTTCATATAATTAAAATCATTCAGCAGTTATCTTTTTGTAACTGGCTTATTTCACCTTGCATAATTTCCTCAAGGTTCATCCGAGTTGTAGCATACATAAGAATTTACTTCCTTTTTAAGGCTCAATAATATTCCATTGTATGTAAGACTGTATTTTGCTTATCCATTCACCCATTAATGAACACTTGGATTGCTCCCATGTTTTAACTACAAAACTGCTTATGAACATAGGTGTACAAATATCTCTTCAAGACCTTGTTTCTAATTCCTTGGATCATAAAACCCCAAAGTGGAGTTTCTAAATAATTTATAATTTTATTTTAATTTTTTGTAGGAACCACCATTCTGCCACAACAGTGGCTATAACCATTTTATATTCCCACTGACAACATACAGGGGTTCCAATTTTCTAACATCTTCACTAACATTTATTTTTTTTTTTTGCTTTTATGATAGTAGTCATCATACTGAGTATGAAGTGGTATCTCATTGTGGTTTTGATTTTCATTTCCCTAATGATTAGTGATGTTGAGCATCTTTTCATGTGCTTATTGGTCATTTGGATATCTTCTTTGGAGAAATGGTCTGTTGACCATTTTTGAATTGAGTTGTTTTTTACTATTAACTTTCAGGAGTTGTCTATATATTGTGGGTGTTAATCCCTTGTCAGATATATGGCTTGCAATTATTTTCTTCTATCCATAGGTTGCCTTTTCACTCTGTTTAGAGTATCTTTTGGTAACAAATGTTTTTAATTTTCATGAAGTCCAGTTCGTCTGTTTTGTCTTTTATTGTCTGCACCTTTGGTGTCATATCCAAAAAATCATTGCCAAAACCCATGTTGTAAGACTTTTGCCCTAAGTTTTCTTCTAAATGTTTTATAGACTTAGCTTTTATGTTTAGTTCTCTGATCTATTTTAATTTATGTATACATTGTTAGGTAAGGGTTTAACTTGATACCTTTCAGATATCTTGTTTTCTGGCCATCAGTTGTTGAAAAGACTGTCCTTTCCCTATTGAATAGTCTTGACATCCTTATGTCAAGGCCAAAAAATCGTTTGGCCATACACGAGAAGATTTATTTCTGACTCTCTATTATATTGGTTTATATGTCTGTCTTTCCATGTAGATATGTCTTCTTTAACTTTTTCCAACAATATTTTGCGGTTTTTATTGTATAAGTCTTTCATCTCCTTAGTTAACTCTTAAGTATCTTATTTTATATATTGTTGCAATTGTAAGTGAAGTTGTTTTCTTTCTTTCCTTTTTTTAAAGATTTTATTTATTTATTTGACAGAGAGAGACACAGTGAGAGAGGGAACACAAGCAGGGGGAGTGGGAGAGAGAGAAGCAGGCTTCCCATGGATCAGGAAGCCTTATGTGGGGCTTGATCCCAGGATGTGGGGATCGTGACCTGAGCCAAAGGCAGACACTTAACGACTGAGCCACCCAGGAGCCCCGTGAAGTTGTTTTCTTAATTTCCTTTTCAGATTATTTATTGTTAGTGTATAGATATCTACTGAATTTTGTGTATTGACCTTGTATCCTGCTAATTTGCTGAATTGATTAATTCAAACGGCTTTTCTTTTTTTTTGTTTTTTTGGGGGGGAGGATCTTTAGGCTTTTCTACATAGGGTTTCTACAACACTGAAAACAGATCATTTTACTTCTCTCCTTCCAATTTGAATGCCTTTTACTTCTTTTTCTTGTCTAATTGCTCTGGCTAGGACTTCCAGTACTATGTTGAATAGATATGATGAAATTGGATATCTTTGACTTATTCCTAATCTAAGAGGGAAGCTTTCAGTCTTTCATGATTAAGTATTATGTTTGCTGTGGGTTTTTCATATATGGTTTTATTATGCTGGGGTAGTTTCCTTCTATTTTTATTTGTTAGGTGTCTTTATCATGACAGTATTGAACTTTGTCAAATGCTTTTTCTGTATCATCTGGTCTTTCTTGACAGTTTCAGTTGGTTTATTTTTTGCCCCCTTGAATGGGATACTTTCCTGTTTCTTTGTATACCCTGTGATTTTGTTGTTGTTGTTATTGTTAAAAATTCTGGTAATCAGATTCTTCATCTTTTACAGAATTTGCTGCTATTTTTTTTCTTTGTTTTGTTTTACTGTTGTAGTCTGTCTTCATGACAAGGATCAGCCTGAAGTGTACTTTTAAGTTTGTCCTAGGTCTTTTCTGAGCCTATACTCTTCCTTGGCCATGTGCGGTGGCTAATTTCCCCCCTATATACATTTGTTTTCAAATGTCCTAGCTTTTAACATCTAGCTTTCAAAGGGTAAAAAAAAAAAAAAGAAAAAATTAAGGGGAAAAGAATGGTGCCAGAAAAGCACCAGCTCTTTGAATCTCCTGGAAGTTGCTTCAGCCTGAAAGGTAGGAGCTTATAAGAATAGAGGTATATGTACGATAATAGTTGCCCCCTTCTGTGTCTGCCAGTCCATGATCAGAAGGAGCAGTCAATGATCAGACCACAGAACCCCAAGGCAGGGTCCTTATTGCCTACCATGGTTCCTGGAAACTGTTTGCATGCTGAACCTGGAACTAGCGCGTGGATGCCTCCCATGGGACTTGGTGGATGAGTAGCTGCCAGTGAGCTAAGAGCTGAAAGTGACCAAATTAATCACGATTTACTGCCCAAGACTTCCCTTGGAAGGTGCAAAGCTTCAGCAGACTCTAGCACTCCAAAATAATTATATCAGATTGCAGTTACTGTCTAGTAGGTTGTCTAGATGGCACTTACACCACCATTTTTCAAGAATTCTTTTCATTGTCATTCTCTTTTGAACTAAAAGATTTTAAATCTCGAGTTATAAGAAATAAAAAGAATGCATAAATGTATAGAGGATAATTTTCTTTAATCATTTTAAAATTATTTGGAAACTTCTAAAATTTTGTTTGGAATAGTTTTCTGAGATCATTTTTATATATTTATGTATTTATTAAAGATTTTATTTATTTATTTGTCAGAGAAATTGAGAGAAAGCGATCACAAGCAGGGGGTGGCAGGCAGAGGGAGAGGAAGAAGCAAATTCCCTGCAGAACAAAGAGCCTAATTCGAGGCTCAATCCCAGAATTCTGGGATTGTGACTTGAGCTGATGGCAGAAGCTTAACAGACTAAGCCACCCAGGTGCCCCTCTCTGAGATCATTTTAAATAATCTGTACTTTATTTGATCTTAGAAGGTTCTACATATATATATATATATATATATAGTTATATATAGTGTGTATGTTTATAAATATACATATAGTATGTGTGTATTTGTATGTATTTGTATGTGTGTGTATGTATATACAAATAAGAAATATATTTTAGAAAAACTTAATAATATGTTTTGATTTGATAGTTTTGTTTCATTCTGGACTTTTTTTTATATTTAAAGATTTTGGTTGTTTGGAATTCACTGATACAGATCCCCTCAGTTCTTAATTAAAATTAATTATGCATTAATTCACAAAGTAATGTGTCCTCCAAAACTCTTAGGTAATCCATGGGAAAGAATCTTTCCAAACTTCTTTTGCCCTTTAATTTTTTTCATTACATTCACATTACTCCTAAGGGATTAGAAGTTACTTAGAATAATTTTGAAGTGCTTAAGTTTTATTCTAGGTATATTGGGAAATCACTGGGGCATTTTAAGCAGGGAACACCATGATGTAACTTCATTTTAAAAGGATCACTAAGACTGCTCCATGATATTTGCCTGGGTAACAGCCTAAGTGAGAGATGATGGCAGCCTGACGAGGGTAGATCTAGTGGAAATTATAAGAAATGGTTCGATTTAGAATATATTTAGATGATAGGGAGACCAGAGCTTTCTGGCAGAATGAAAGTGGGAGTGAGTAAAGGAAGTAACCAAAGATGATGCCTTCTGAATGACCAGAGTAACTGGGACAATGTCTTGTTTGCTGCTGAGTTTCCAGTACCCAGCACATAGTGGGCACTCAATCAGTATTTTTTAACTAAGGTCAACCACACCTCAGTCTATGCAATCTCCACGATTCCACTTTGAAATTTATTATTTACCAAAATAATAATGACTAACATTTTTTAGCACTTACCGTGTCTCAGAAAGTGCCCTAAGTGCCTCACATGTATTAATTCATTTAATCATAGAAAAATCTTTGTGAGTTCCATTTATTTATAGCAAAGGAAACTGAAGCACAAATATATTAGGTAACTTAC
>JAPYYJ010002446.1:0-12819 GCA_028533885.1 Nasua narica | reverse complement strand
GCATGTGTTTTATCTTACCAGGCTGCATGTGGTACAAAAGAGGAACTGCCACTTTAATTATCTGTATGTTCCTCACTGTGCTTTGCACACATAAATGGGTACACATTAAACGCATGTTCTGTGAATTAAAAACTAAAATCATGGCCAGAAAAATGCTTTCCAGGCAATTTAGGAGAGTAAATGATGATTTCAGAAAACAAATTCAAGGCGCGCCTGGTGGCTCAGTGGGTTGGGCCTCTGCCTTCAGTTCGGGTCGTGATCTCGGGGTCCTGGGATCGAGCCCCACTTTGGGCTCTCTGCTGGGGGGGGGACTGCTTCCCCTTCTCTCTCTGCCTGCCACTCTGCCTACTTGTGATCTCTCTCTCTGTCAAATGAATAAATAAAAAATCTTTAAAAGAGAAAAAAGAAAACAAATTCAAGAGGAAAACAAGAAAAACAAGACATGGTTCATATTTACAGAGTAACAGCCCACGAGTCAAAACTATAACAATAATAATTCATGTTGGGCCCCTGGGTGGCGCAGTTGGTTAAGCGACTGCCTTTGGCTCAGGTCATGATCCCACAGTCCCGGGGATCGAGTCCCACGTCGGGCTCCCGGCTCCGTGGGGAGTCCGCTTCTCACTCTGACCTGCTCTCTCTCACTCTCTCTCTCTTTCCTAATAAATAAATAAATAAAATCTTTAAAAATAATAATAATAATAATAATAATAATAATAATAATTCATGTTGGAGGACCTGATCTGAAAACTAATTACTGTTTTGGAGTATAAAGGAATGAATTAGCCAACCAATGTATCACTACAAATCTTTCTGACATCAAAGTGACAGCAGAGCAGGCAGCAAGGCCTAGTTCACGGACTCTGGCAGATGCAGCCGGCCCTCGGCCGAGGAATCCCTGAGCTGCACCCGCAGAGGGTCCTAATCCATGGCTAAATGCCAGAACCGTGGCACACCAGGCAGAGGAGTGGTTTCTTTCTTTCTTTCTTTCTTTCTTTCTTTCTTTTAAAGATTTTATTTATTTATTCGACAGAGAGAAAGACATCACAAGTAGGCAGAGAGGCAGGCGGGGGGGGGGGGGGGCGCGGGGCGGGGAGAGCAGCCTCCCCACCAAGCAGAGAGCCCGATGTGGGGCTCGATTCCAGGACCCTGAGCTCCAAACCTGAGCCGAAGGCAGCAGCTTAACTCACTGAGCCACCCAGGCGCCCCAGAGAGGTTTCTGAATACCACCCCAGATGGCAGGGGAGCAGAAAAGCAATCACGAGGACTCCTCTCCACCACACAGCACTGTACTGCAATCAACACCAGCCAGCCTCACTCTGGAGTTGGAAGACTGGCGAGGGCATTAGGGTGCAGGAGTCAAATGGCCGCTGGAGCCCATCACAATACTAAAAGAGCTACAAGATGCTACAGATCTGATGTGATGCTTGCTACAAGTTCCAAGAAAGCCAATTTAGTCAAAGATTAATGCAGTTTCCCTGGTTGATGCAAATGACTGTAGCAAAGTTGCTAAATGTTGAGGGAAAACCAAGCCACTATGCATGCTGAGTCTTTACTGCCTCTGGTTCAGAATTGGTTTAAATTACCACATGATCAAATTAATCCAGGGCATGTCTGCTTGCCTTTCAATTATTAAAGGGAAATCCCATAATTTTCTAATGTAAAAAGGAATTGGCCTCTCCACCCTCCCCATGCTGTGACTGACCTCATTTCTTCTAGTACGCTGTCTCCCAAGATCCAACCCAAATACCCTCCAAATGAAATGAAGCTATAATTCTGCTTTCACAAACTCTAACAGCAAAGATGCTATCTACAAATACGTTAGGTTTCTGTGAAGCAGGTATCACAGAATAAGAATTCTGAGTCATTTTAAGATTGTCGATTTTCACATAGAGGGAGACCACCAATGTGGCCTTCATACTGAGTTATGTTTTGTGCGAGCCTGGCCTGCTCAGGAATGATTGGTTCTCATGTTGAGGCTGCAGTATCACTCACTCAGCACCGAGCCCGGAGTAAGTGGGCATGCCTCCCACCAACCATTTGTCTATAATGCTCTTCACCAAGCACCGTGAAACCGACAGAATCCAGAGACACAATTATCGTCACACATTAAGTCCCCTGTCTGCCTTCAAGTGACAGCCAATGGTGCACAAGATCAGGGCACTATGCGGACCCAAAGGACGAGCTGGAGACAGCCAAGAGAGGAGGAGACCAGGCCAAAACTGCACTTAAGTGGCCTGCCTGAGTTACAGGTATTAAGTGGCCTGCACGAGTTACAGACGGAGAAGAGGGAACGGGCACCCCACACTGAAGGAAAAATAACAAGGACAAAGGCTGAAAGGAATTCAACAAGCAATTAAGAAATGAGAGGAACCCGTCTCTGAAATTATCAGTGAGGCCAACTTGTGGTGCCCTACGCTAGACTGTCAGCACCCCACGGCAAAGACTTGTCTGGTATGTTCACTCAAGTCTCCCCAGAGCCTAGAACAGTGCCTAGCACACGGACCCCAGCCTGCAAACAGCCTTGGTTTTTTTCCCGATTACGAAATCGATGGGATACTCATGGTAGAAAACTCGAGCAATACAGAAAACTGAGTAAGACAGTAATCATCAGGAACCTCCTCAGCCACAGGCTGGTAAACCCGACAGCACATTCTTGTAATTCCTAGAGCAGTGTTCTAACAGCACTTTCAGAGTCTTTCCACTCTCAATGACTTATATACGTAAGGCTGAATACTTAATTATTCCATTTGTACACATTCTCATTCGACAGGCTAAAAAGAAATAAATATACTTCTGTTCGTTGTTGATAGAAACAATAACACAATCCGAAGGCCTCTCTCGATCACGTTCTCTCTGAACCACTTGATAAAAGTGCTGGAAAAGCCGTTCTTTCCGAGTGTCCCTGCCGCCGGCATCACCTGAAAAATATTGACGTGTTCATGCTCCTGCAAGGGCAAAAGCAATCACTGAAGGTTTTCAGGGTTTTTTACAAAAGTGTAAATGTGAATGGCAACAGCTCTATAAAGGAACAGATGAGGAAAACAGAAGGAGAATCTTAGCAAGACTCTTACCTAACTGAGTGGATGGGGGCCGCTCGTGGTTCTCTTCGTGCCTTTTTGAATAATCGGCCACATTCCGCCGTGATTCTTTAATGCTACTGGATGCATGAAAATATAACAGTTTGTACAAACTCAGTTTCCCTCTAAATGTGCCCCCAAAAGCCAAGAAATAAATACCAGGACACCTGGCACAATACGTATGCACCATGTCTACACAGAGATAGATGCTCAATAATCAGTTCTCATTTTAGAATATGGTAAGTTTCTGGGATTTTTTTTTTTAAAGATTTTATTTATTTATTTATTTATTTACTTACTTACTTACTTACACAGAGAGAGACAAATAGGCAGAGAGAGGGAAGCAGGCTCCCTGCCGAACAGAGAGCCCGATGCGGGGCTCGATCCCAGGACCCTGAGATCATGACCTGAGCTGAAGGCAGAGGCTTTAACCCATTGAGCCACCCAGGCGCCCCAGTCTCTGGGATTTTTCTGTTCTCTCCCGTTCACTTCCTCTTGCCTGTTATGATGAAAAGTACTACGTGGAGCCATTGATCTTTGTCAAGTCCGACTGATACAGAAGCCCACACTTGAAGGTGTTTATTTTAAAGAAGAGGAGCTAATTCTATCAGCCGTGTATACCATCTGAAGAAGTGGTGCTTATCTCTGAAGGTCTTCACTAGATATGGGTAAAAAATGAGTCAATGAAGTCTGCTCACTTTACTCCTAAACACTCTACAGCCCCCGTGAGCCAGCTACTTTCCCTTGCTAGAAGCATGCAAAATAGCGCACAGATGCTGGGTAATCCATTAGCCAGCTAAAGTAGTCCCCTTTGCTGTGATTTAACAGAAGAAAGGGGGAATTGGAGGCACTCTGTACCCTAAATCAGGCATTTTCACTGCGGCTCTCCAGCATCCAGACACCCGTGTGTCTGTCCACAAGGAGCATCATGCCAGGGGGAGAACGACCTCGGCAGGCAGCAGTTCGTCCCTTTCTCACCAGAGGCACCACGCCGCATGGCAAAGCGGCCACGGAACGTGCTCTAACCATGCCTATTCAGCAAGCTGCCAGCAATCGTCGATCCCTTTGCTCTTCCCCTGTATGATTTTCTTTTTTTTTTTTTTTTCCCCCCTGTATGATTTTCATTTGGGTTCTTGTCCACATCCAACTCCCTGACACTGCAAAGATGCGGCTCCAGACTTTTAGAGGCAAAGCTTTTGCCTGAATCCAGGCCTCCCTCACCGCCTGAGCACCCTGAGCTCCACAAGAATGCTTCCGTCCCCCACACGGGCTTTACCTTTGTCTACTGTCTCCGACAAACACTGGCCATTGACTCCAGAGGCCGTCAAGCTGCCTGCTTTCTCTACCCCTTGCTAAGCGCTGCTCTTGCTGGCTTTCCCTCACACTTTATACACTTTCTTTTAACCAAGTGGTCTGTAAACTGCTCACCACCACTCTAAGTAATCAGACAGGGTTGGGGGGGGAACCCCAGAAGGTGGTACGTGGCCATCCAGGAAAGGCAATATGATGTTGAAATTGCAACTGCCTGGGTATGAATCTCAGCGCTGTCCCTACTAATGGATAAGCTTGAGCGACTTACTTAACACTGCTATGCCTCGGTTTCCCTGCCTGTGAAATGGGTCTATAGGAACCTACTTAGAAGTGCTGCTATGAGAATTCAATGAGTTAAGGCAGGTAAAGCCCTTAGAACGGTGTCTGATGCAGGAGAGGCCTTCAACAGAAGCAAGCCATCATCATCCACCTCTGTCTTTAGGCTTCCTTCGCAGCAGAGCTAAGAAAATCCCTCTTTCAGAAGACCGCTTACCGGTGCAAGTATTCTGAGTCTCATTGTCAGGAAACGTTACCTGAAAGAGACTAACCCCCATTAACAGTCACTCCTGAATTCTATACTTCCAAGTGCTTCCGTAGTCGAGGAAGGCATTTTTCAATTTTGAATTATTAATCTAATCTGACACAAATCTCATCTTTAATGCAGGCAAGAGAGAGGCCCTGTCAAGGTTCATACATATAAAAATCAATTCAGATACAGTTCAAGGAAAACTGCTTTTACCAAAACTACAGAGGTAGATCCAAAGCAAGAATTCTGAAGTGCCGTGTTGATTTACCTCCTTAGTTACTCAGAACTCCACTGCTGAATGAGAAAGACAGACTAAACTAAGACCACCTTCAAAGCTGGTTTACAGATTTTGGAATCTTACATGGTGGTCAAAACCAATGAGAATCAATAATCCTCCATGACATACTGTTACGTGAAAGGAGCAAGTTCCAGAACAACATACCAGTGTGAGCCATTTCAGTTAAAAATAAGGGGGGGGGGGGCGCGCGCACCTGGGTGGCTCAGTGGGTTAAAGCCTCTGCCTTCAGCTTAGGTCATGATCTCAGGGTCCTGGGATCAAGCCCTGCATTGGACTCTCTACTCAGCAGGGAGCCTGCTTCCTACTCTCTCTCTGCCTGCCTCTCTCCCTACTTGTGATCTCTCTCTGTCAAATAAATAAGTAAAATCTTAAAAAAAAAAAAAAAATAAGGGGGGAATGGAGCACCTGGGTGCCTTAGTCATTAGGCATCTATCTGTCTTCATCTCAGGTTGTGATCCCGGGGTCCTGGTATCAAGCCCCTCATCAGGCTCCCTGCTCCACGGGGAGTCTGCTTCTCCGTCTCCCACCCCCCCTTGCTTGTGTTTCCTCTCTTGCTGTCTTTCTCTGTCCGCCATATAAATAGAATCTTTAAAAATAAATAAATAAGGGGGGAGGGGGATTCTGAAAGTGATTTTTACTTTTTAGTATCACTTTTATATCTGTTTATCCATTCCTGAGAGAGAGAGAGAATGGGAGAGGGAAGGGACAAAGAAGAGAATCTCAAACAAACTCCATGCTAAGCACGAGCCGGGCACAAGAGCTCGAGCTCATAGCCCTGATATCATAACCTGAGCAGAAATCAAACGCTTAACTGACTGAGCCACCCAGGGGCCCCAAACCATTTTTAAGTGACTTTATTTATACTGGAATACTGATTCACCTAATAACTAAAATAAATGCACATTTTCAGAGCATCTACCCACGGTCGCACAAAAAAGGTGGGGAGGCACGGAAGAAGGAAGTCAAGGGCCTGCTGCGGCGGGCCACCTAGCCAGAGCTCACAAAGGGGCTCGGGTGGTCGAGTCCCTTCAGTCCGTCAGTCTGTTTTAGTTACTAAAGTCCAAATGACTATGGGAAGGGAGACGTTAAAGCAGAATGGCTTAATATGATCAACCTGACCTGAGGGACTTCCAAAAAAGCAAATATTAATAGCATCAATTTTAACAAACACATAAGTCTGCACAGTAAGAACACATCTAAATTACTACTAAAGCTTTTAGCAAATTGAGCCTCAACAATAAAACTTTACCTTAGCATGTCTTCACCCTCCTTTAAGTAGCCCTCTTGGGGAGAATAAGAAGTCGGCCGAAAAGGTTTATATGGCTTGCTGCTAAAAAACCAACAAAGACAAAATTACACTTAAGAAGAAATTATTTCCCATAGCCCACATGTTAGTTTCCACAGTTCTGGTACACTCAAAGGTGATTAAATCTTCAGTTAAACTGGATTTTTAAAACTCGAACAATGCTTTTCTCAAGACTTTTTTTTTTCCCAGAATCTCTTCTATTTTGTAATGCTTATTTCTATTTTTGTCTAGTTTGTTTTCTCAATGCTTTTCCAGAGTTGACAACTAAAGGCAGAGCTCTGTCACAAGAAAAGACCATTATAAATGTCCCAATGGAAAGGGGCTTCAAAATAATGAATCAGATTTACCCAAATGAATAGAATTAAACCGAAATAAGAATAAGAATCGAGGGGCCCCTGGGTGGCGCAGTTGGTTGAGCGACTGCCTTCGGCTCAGGTCATGATCCCGGCGTCCCGGGATCGAGTCCCACATCGGGCTCCCAGCTCCACGGGGAGTCCGCTTCTCACTCTGACCTTCTCCCTTCTCATGCTCTGTCTCACTCTCTCTTTCCTAATAAATAAATAAATAAATAAAATCTTTAAAAAAAAAAAAAAGAATAAGAATCGAATGCTCGTGGTGTTTGGTAATTAAAAAAAAAAAAATCTTGTTGTTGTTTTTTTTAAAGCTTCTCTTTGGTAGATGCTCCACCAACATCAACATAAATTTTCATGTATTATCGGCCACCTTTAATGTATCTCTCTGACACCAACTCCACAATGGCACTTATCAAAGAACGTTTCTGAATCATTCGTGTGCATCAATTCTAAGCACTCAAAGTCCTCAATTAAGACCACTGTTAGGTTTCCATGCCAAATTCATTTGATACACGTCGACACCGCCTTCCTCATTTAAAAGTGGTGTGGTTAATGAATAACATAGATCTAAATCTAAGACAAACATAAGGGGCAAAACCTAAGAAGAAAATGCCTGCTCCAAATTGTTAGCTGAAAGATACAAGGGGCTAAACAAGATTAACTATTATGAATTTGGACCGAGAGGGTTAAAGAGTTATTAGAAAGCTTTCCTTTTCCAAAAAGGATCAGGAGCACAGATGCTCCACTCGACCCTCTTCTCAATGATCCTAGCCAAGTTTGAAGGCCATGAGAAGGAATAAGCAGATGGTTCAATGTGAGTAAGTCAAAAGGAAGTTGCATTTGCCTTATTCGGCTTCCTAGCAACTAGACTGAATGATGCCAAGAAAGCCAGCCGGCTCTAAGGAGAAACACTGCAGGACACTTGGAACCCAGTGGTCGGGCAGGGGAGAGAAGGCCCCAGACACCCTCACCTGGCAAAACAAACCCAGTGCCGCCGGACATCCACACTTCCCACCTCACCGAGACCTTCCCTTTCCCTTGCAGTTCCCACTCCGGCCAACCACTTGCCTACCAGGACAACCTCTCAAACTCCGGTAACATCAGATGAGCAGTCTGGCCCGGCCATCAAAGAATAACTCCCCAATTCTCCGTGGGAGAGAAGGCCCAAAGCACTCAACGCACCTCCGCCAGCTGGACAAAGGATGCGGCAGGCCAAAAGGCCCGCGCTCAAACACTGCAGCCCCAGCTCTGAGAAAGGCAGACAGCCGTGTACGCTGGCTGGGATCCCAGAGGCCTGAGAATCATCCCTCCCAGAGCCACGGTGTGTTCCTTTTCTTCTCCTTAAAAACATTCCCTAAGTACCGCGGATGCTGGGGGTTCCCAAATGGGCCACTAAAAGGAATCACACTCAGGAAGGAATTGTCTTTGTGTAAGTACATAAATAGGAACATGAAATAAATCTGCAAATTGCCAAAGGAAGGCCTGGATGTTATTAAACGTTGCGAGGCTATCTTAAGCCCTGGCATTTTGCCATATGTTCTGGGTCTCCCTCTAACCGGCAGCACCCATTAAAACTTCAGTTCCTCTCCTACTCCGTGGGTAGCACTGTCAAATAGAAAATGGGTGCCATTCTTTTTTTCTTTTTAATGGGACTTCTAATTACAAATATATCTTGGGAAATGAATACATTTTCCAAGATGTTCAATGAAAATGTTTTCGATGCACTATACTTAAGCTTTATAACAATCAATCAAGCTGGGTATTATCAATCTCCCCACACTTTTTAGAAAGAGATGAGGAAACTGAAAGTCACGTCACAGGATTTGCTACCCAGCTAAGCCATAAAGCCCAAATTCAAATCCAGGTGTGCAGGACCCTAAAACCCAGACTCCCTCCAATACCTCATGGCCCAGAAACTCTGGAGGCCTGCAAGTAAAAGAAAACCAGGAAAAGCAATAAAGACAAATACTAAGAAATAAAGATATTAAGTCATTCTGTATTTTTATGGAAAGTAAATTCATGTGGACATAAAAACTTCCCATTTGAGGGGTGCCTGGGTGGCTCAGTGAGTTTGAGCCTTTGCCTTCCTTCACTCAGGTCATGATCTCAGGTCCTGGGATCAAGCAACACATTGGGTTCTCTGCTCAGCAGGGAGCCTGCTTCCCCCTTCTCCCTCCGCCTGCCTCTCTGCCTCCTGTGATCTCTCTCTCTCTCTCTGTCAGATAAATAAATACAATCTTTAAAAAAAAAATTCCCATTTGAGAACATAGAGAAAGCAGAGGGTTCCCCAGTGAAATGGCTGCCTGCCCACACACGCCAGCAGGCGGAGAGCCTCCGACACACATCTGGGTGGACCACCTAAGGATGAGCAATTCAAAATTCAAGCCTCAAGACTGATGTGGAGGGAGGTGCCTGAGTGGCACAGTGGGTTAAAGCCTCTGCCTTAAGCTCAGGTCATAATCTCAGGTCCTGGGATGGAACCCCGAATCGGGGCTCTCTGCTCAGCAGGGAGTCTGCTTTCCCTTCTCTCTCTGCCTGCCTCTCTGCCTACTTGTCATCTCTCTCTCTGTCAAATAAATAAATAAAATCTTTAAAAAAAAAAAAAAAGGCTGATGTGGAGGAACCAGAATTCTCATATGCCGCTGGTACGAAAGTAAAGTGGTATGATCACTTCAGAAAATCATCTGGCAGTTTCTTAAAAGGTGAAACATAACCAAGCCAGTCCACTCTTAGATATTTACCAGATAAAAATGAAAGCACAGATCTACTCAAAAACTTGTGCATGAATGTTCACAGCAGCTTTTATTTGCAAAGAGCCAAAAACTAGAAATGTCTAACCACAGGAAGATAGGAAAACAAACTACGGTGTATCCACAGGTCTTAGCCTGCCCAGACCACCATAACAAAACATCATAGGCTGGGTGGCTAAAACAACAGAAATTTACTGTATCAGAGTCCCAGAGGCAGGAAGTCCAGGATCAGGATGTCAGCATAGTTCAGTCCTAGTGAGAGGTCTCTTCCTGGTTTGCAAAGGCCACCTCCTTGCTCTGCCCTCACAAAGCCCCTCGACGGTGCACAAGGAGAAGACTCGTCCGCTTCTTATAAATCCTACAGGATTAGGGCCCTACCTTTTTGACCTCATTTAATCTTACTCAGCTCCTAAAAGCCCTGACTGCAAATACAGTCACGCTGGGGGTTAGGGCTCCAACATACAATTACAAGGAATACATTCAGTCCGTGGTACCATAAAATGGAAAACTACTCAGCACCAAATAGAAGTACTGATCCATGCAACAATATGAATGAATCTCAAAATAATTATTCTTTTTAAGATTTTATTTACTTGACAGAAAGAGATCACAAGTAGGCAAAGAGGCAGGCAGAGAGAGAGGGGGAAGCAGGCTCCCTGCCGAGCAGAGAGCCCGATGCAGGGCTCGATGCAGGGCTCGATCCCAGGAGCCTGAGATCATGACCTGAGCTGAAGGCAGAGGCTTTAACCCACTGAGCCAGCCAGGGGCACCTCAAAATGATTATTCTAAAGGAAACCAGAAACTTCTCCATAAAATATATACTGTATGATTCCATTTAAATAATCCATATAAATTATATATACAATATACAGAAACTTATAAAAAATGCAAGCTTGGGGAGCCTGGATGGCTCAGTTGGTTAAGCTTCTGCCTTCAGCTCAGATCATGATCCCAGAGCCCTGGGATCCAGCCCATGTCAGGCTCCCTGCTCAGGGGGGAGACTGTTTCTCCCTCTTCCTCTGCTTGTGCTCTTTCACTCTCTCTCTGTCAAATAAATAAAATCTTTAAAAAACAAAACAAAAATGCAAGCTAATCTATCATGATAAAAGTGATAGACTAGTTGGTGCAAGACAAGGGGTAATGACAATGAAGAGTAAGGAACTTGGGGAATGACAGTTGTGTTCAGTACCTCGATTGTAGTGCTGGTTATCCACATGTCAAAACTGAAGTTGTACATTTTAAAAATGTGCAGGGCATTTACCATATATCAGTATTACACATCAATAATCATGCATTGATAAAGCTCAACAAATCCTGGGCGTCTGGGTGGCTCAGTGGGTTAAAGCCTCTGCCTTCGGCTCAGGTCATGATCTTCGGGTCCTGGGATCAAGCCCCGCATCGGGCTCTCTGCTCGGCAGGAAGCCTGCTTTCCCCCCTCTCTGCCTGCCTCTCTGCCTACTTGTGATCTCTCTCTCTCCCTCTCTCTCAAATTAATTAATTAATTAAAATTTTTTAAAAGCTCAAAAAATCCAAGCCTTTCTCCTGTTTCACATTTTTCCTCTGTAACATGAATGTGTTTTTTTTCTTCCCTTTTCTTTAAGTTTACTTATTTATTTAAAGTAATCTCTACACCCAATGTGGGGCTCAAAACTCACAACCCCAAGATCAAGAGTCACACGGTCTTCCGACTGAGCCAGCCACACACCCCAACACCAATGTGTTTTCAGTGTGTTTCAAGTTTCAGCACTGGTCAGAAAGCGTGCAGATTCTGATGTCTTTACATGGAGAGAACCATACACATCAATGGAAAGAGAGTCCGTCGAAAGACTTCCACACTATCTCAAATTAAATGTACATGTCACTCCCAAAGCCTCCAGGAATGCTGCTAGTACGATTATTTTTAACTTGTTACTATTGTATCTCAATTACTTCAACTTATTAGACAGCTGATCTATTAAGTTCTCAGGGTAGGACCCACTGGGGATAAATTTTAAAATTAAAAAGATTTTTAAGAATCTACTCTTAGAAGTTCCATCATAATTTCAAATTTCACTGAAAACAATTTGAATTTTAACACTCCTCTGGAGAAATTTCAATCAAGCCTCCAGAAATAGGAAAAGAGTAGTGGCATGGCACTGTCAAAGGACACAAACCAAAAAAAATGTCACAGGTTTCCTCTATGATAGTCTTAAAAAAAAAAAAGGCTGAATAACAGCTAAACACAGTTGTCACCACGCAATTCAGCAATCACACCCAACTGATTTGAAAACGTTATGTCCACACAAAAACCTCCACATGAATGTGTACAGCAGCTTTATTCATAATGGCCCCAAACCGGAAGCAACTAAAATGCCCTTCAGTAGGTGACACAGATAAACTGGCACATCCAGACAATGAATATGATTAAGTGATAAAAAGAAAAGAGCTATCAAGCCACAAAAAGACTTAGCTAAATGTTAAATGCATATTGCCAAGTGAAAGAAGCCAGTCTAAACAGCCTACATACTATATGGTCCCAATTATACGACATTCTAGAAAAGGCAAAACTATAGAGAGGGGTGAAAAGATCAGTGGCTGCCAGAGGTTTGACAGGATGGAATTGAATAGATGAAGCACAGGGGTTTTTTCCAGGCAGTGAAATTATTCTGCATGAAACAGTGATGGTGGATACACACGACACTACGCATTTGTCAAAACCCACTGAACCTCCCAGCATAAAGAGTGAACCTTAACGTATGCAGATTTTAGCAAATCATTTAGGAAGTCAAGAGAATCCCAGGATGGAATAGAGAATGTGACAAAACAATTACAAATTGTCTATGAATGTATGAAACAACCTCACGGAAGGGAGGGAGGGAGGGAAAAGGTAGGAGCTCACCTTTGTACAGCTTTGCAGAGAACCCGGTGGGATAGGATTTGGCCCACGGCTGTAGTTTTCCAACCCCTGCTCTACAGCCTAACGAGGCCCTCAAGTGGTAACTTTCAGAAGACTGTGAAAGGAGGGCCATGTGATGTGGGATCCGTGCCACAGGGAAGAAGGCCAGACCCACGGCTTTGCCCGCATCTGGTCCAGAGTCGATGCCAAAGTCCTGATCCGGACTTAAAAGATACCTAACGCCCAGCCCCCACCCTTCCACAGCCCCCCCCCACCAGTCTGACCTAATTCTCTACTTCCACCTGCACTCCTGGGGGCTCCCC
>JAPYYJ010002445.1:0-12820 GCA_028533885.1 Nasua narica | reverse complement strand
ATGACATCTTGTGTTCTAGAATACTTAACTCAATTCTACCTTTCATTTCTACATTTCAAGCATGGTTTTCTAAAACTGTGTCTACATCAAGTGAAAACGTGAACTCGAAAGACTGTAACATGGTGAATTTTTCTTTTTGAAAAAAGCTTGCTTTGTCATTATGAGACTCTCTCAGTTGTGCTATGTGATATTTCCATTCAGAAATGCCTTGAAATAAATGAGAGTTTTACAGGAATCACAGTGGACAAAGTGCTGTGTCTTCCCGATCATGACTGACTAACTACTCTTGGTGCAATTACAGTTATCTCATCGCACTGTTACACACTCAGACCTGCTGGGTGCCCCATGCAAATGCCTGGATATTTTTTTAAATCAGAAATTCTCTTTGTTCCTCATCAAGCATTACTCCTACTTAAGGTTTGTAATTAGAAAAACTTCAAGCCATTTTGGGTTTTAAAGTAATGGGAGATTTTTCTTCTGGAATATTTATCTTATTTGGAGAAGTACTTACTATAAATTGAGGAATACAGGGCTCACTTCCTTGATGTGTAAAAGGTATTTTCAAATTGGCTATAGATGTGTTGCGGTTTATAAATTCTACCTCAAAAGACCTATGTCTAGTTGCTTGTGTATCTGCATTTGTAAACCTCCAATAAAAATTTACTCATTCGGGGCGCCTGGGTAGCTCAGTCAGTTAAGCGTCTGCCTTCCGCTCAGGTCATGAACCCGGAATCCTGGGGATCGAGCCCTGCATCAGGCTTCCTGCTCTGTGGGGAACTTCTCCCTCTCCCTCTGTGGCCGCCCCTGCTTGCACGCTCTTGCTCTCTCTAAGTGAATAAATAAAGTCTTTTTAAAAAATTTACTCATTCATAATTCTCACGATTGGAAATCTCAATGCTTTGAATTTTTTACTCATGTACCTTTAATTAGTGACCAAATTGGGGATTGTACTGTGACAATTGGTACTGTGACAATAGACATTATTTTTTAGATCATCAGAGAAAGATCAAGTTTTGTCCGTAGTGACTTCAGTATTTAACTTATTATCTTTCAGCATAAAAAACAGTCTGCACAGAGGCCAGACACCAGGTTCGAAGCCCAGCCTCACCTTTGTCTCCTTCTGACCTTGGGCAAGTTTCCTAACCCCTGGTAGCCTCATTTTCCTCATGTCTTTTTCATTGATAATGACATACAGCTTGTAAGTTTCATGTGAGAATTAAACAAGCCAGTAAATGTACTCGTCTGGCGCATAAATTGTGCTCTTGATGATTTGTTCCTTTCCATCATCTCGCTGCAATGGGTCAACAGCAGCAATGATAACAATAATAGTACTTTGGAAATATTATTCTATTGGGACATATGTTATAATCTTTTTTTTTTTTATTTTAAGGATTTCATCTATTTATTTGAGAGCAAGCATGCAGGCGCATGAGCAGGGGGTTGAGAAAGGGGCAGAGGGAGAGAGAGAGAGAGGTGAAGGGGGAGGGAGAGGGAGAAGCAGACTCCCCGTTGAGTGCAGAGCCAAGGCAGTGCTGGATCCCAGGACCCCAAGATTGTGACCTGAGCCAAAGTCAGATGCTTAAGGGACTGAGCCATCCAGGTGCCCATGTTGTAATCTTTTTAACCAAATATTGTGATAACCCATTAGTCAATTACTGTACCTTCTATTATAAAGGTAATAGATGTAGTCATGCACAGATGTTTTTGTGCATACACACAAGTCCATACATATTGCAAGTGAAGTTCTAAAAAAAAGGTTTTAGAATTTAAATCTTTCCTCCTATATTTGGATACATAGATTCTCAAGGTCAGTACTCACATCTTCTCAAGCGCGGGAAGAAACATGGGCACATAACTATGCTATATGGGTACTGTCTCAAGCTGGGAGACAATTCCGGCCGACTGAACACCGACTTAACCTCGGGCACCCATGGTTTACGGGCTGCCTCCTGATTGTGTCAGGAAGGGCGCAAGGCCAGACTTGTATTAGCCATCAGAGAGAAAGCACTTTGAAGAGAGCAAAACTGGATTTGACTCTGGGGTGGCGCGGGGGCGCTTGGTCTTGCCCACCACGCGCACATGGCGCTTCATCCGAGCGCCGGAGCCACATCACACAGCTCAGCATTCCGCGCCGGACCCGCGCCTCTCCGAGGCGATTTTGATAATGTCTGTGTGACCCTCCCCAGAATGGCATCCTCCCATTCGATAGACAGAGTCGGTCTATGCATCTGTTACAGCTTTACACCCTAGAGCCGTAAAACCTGTTTATTATTTTTTTCACTGAAGCTAAGGATTTTATTTTCCCAGGAATGACTAAGTTGTTTCTTTGTCCTATCCATATACTTTAAATATGCTTCATAAAAGCTTGTTTACTGGTGTCCTTTTAAAAATAAAAGCCAAGGGGCGTCTGGGTGGCTCAGTGGGTTAAAGCCTCTGCCTTCGGCTCAGGTCATGATCTCGGGATCCTGGGATGGAGCCCTGCATTAGGCTCTCTGCTCAGCGGGGAGCCTGCTTCCTCCTCTCTCTCTGCCTGCCTCTCTGCCTACTTGTGATCACTCTCTCTGTGCCAAATAAATAAATAAAATCTTTTAAAAAATAAATAAATAGAAGCCAAGTGCAAAGTCCTATTTTTTTTCTTTTTGGGCAAATCCTTGTGCATTTTTAATTTGGTGGGTCATCTGCATCATTATAATCTACCTACCTACTAAAAAATGCATTGAGACCCCAGGGCTGAGAATACTTTGTAATAAATGAGCGTAAAGCCCAAAGCTGTGAGGGCTGTTGGATTTTGGAAGGAGACATAGGGCCTTTGTTTTTTTTTAGATGCTTCTTAAAAACCTAGGAACAGACAGTCGTCATTGGGATTTGTGATGTATTCTGCACGAGGATAATTTTGCCTCTGGGAGTTAGAGCCAGGCCAGAATCACTCCTGGGCTTTTGAAGTCTGAAGTCACCTGTTTGGCTCTGCTCACTAGAGAACCCAAGAATGCTGTTCATCGGCCAGTGTGAACAATGGTTGAGAAATGACGTGTTGTTACAATCATTTCCAGAATTGTTTAAGGTATACAAAAACTTCGACATTGCTTTTTAGGCACTAGAAAGGCAAATCTTGGTGGAGTTTCCAGGTCGGGACTTAGAAATAAAGGAGCTGGGGCATATTTAAAAATTCTCCATGACGGTTCTTTCAGAGAATTCTGAGGTGCTCTCTTAGTCTTTTGAATAGTTTTTTGGAAAAATAACCATTCTCTAATGCCAGTATGAGATCAACCTCTGTTAAAATACCCAAGGAAAACCATCAAACATTACTGAATCTGTTTGGAGATGCTGGAAGAGAGCAGGGAGGAGACGTGAAGGGAATAAAGTTCATTCTGGGATAGCTAGATGAGTATTGGTATTATTTCCCTTTTAGATCTCTTCTCAATCTTGAGAAAATAGCCATATACATTGTGTTAGTTTTTCTCTTGCTGTTACCCAGCATGGCTGCCTTTTAAAGTCTTCCACTGGGCCTCCAAGCTTCTGTTCAGAGGCACTTTTTCATATAAATGTTTCACTATCCAATTTTAAAAAGCATTTATTTATTCAACACATGCTTATTCATGCTTAGTGTGTGGCGGGTGCTGTTGAAGGTTCTCAGGGCTCATCAGCGAACAAGCAGACAAAGCTCCTTGCCCTCTTAGAGTTTGCAGTTCAGCTCCCGCAGAGCCACCGACTTGCCTGTGTGTCACTGGAGTCAGCCTGCAGCGTCCTTAACGGGTCCCTCTGGTCCAAGGGGATCTATTATAAGCTGCTTGTAGTAGGGCTGCAAATCCAACTAACAGAATATACTCCCATCTACAGAAAGCAAATATTTTAAAAATATTTTCTCTGTACCTGATCTGTTCTTCCTTATGTGTCCCTGCCTGGTAAAAAATGAAAATAAAGCAAAGGAAAAGCTAGATTTTTTCCCCCTCATCCAGTGTAGCAATTTAACCATTGCTTTTGGGTAATGCTTAGTTTCTAGACTGAAAGAAAGAAAGAGGGACGGGGAAGGGGTGCTGCATCAGATAAGACTTTTGAATGCTGGGAGACTATTTTCTCAGTATTCTGTGCTACTCATAATTCAGCATCTACAGACACAACACACTTTTAAATCTAATCTGCATTATTAACATTTCCCCCATCATTTTCCTAAGTCTAGACAGTCAACCAAACAATAAATCAAGCCTTGACTGTAGCATTTGCAGTCTCCATGGTGTGAATACTTCTGCGACGGTGCCAGTGTGATGTCATCAGATGCAGGAAAGACGTGCAACAGCTCCCCATTATGAGGTAGTTCCAGCAAATAGAGACGTAGCCGTAAATAACTTCCAGATTGTAAATAATAGTTAAACATAGAGTAAAATAATTAGGAGGTGATGAGTTTTGAGTACCGATTACCTTTTTCTTTAAAATAATTTAATTAGAAATTTACATAATTTAATTGTTAATAATAGCTGTGTTTGACAACTGGCTTGCAAGTTTCCTAAAAATTTAGCGATCGACTCTTACAAGTCACCGTGTCAGACCAAAACTGTAGTAATCATAAATGACTTCTTAATTCCCTTGTCAGTCTCCATTCAATCCAACAGCAAATTGTGTTGACTCTACCTCTAAAACATATCTTGGGGAATCCCTCACCTCCCTACCAGCATCCGACGTCTCATCGCATTGCCTCTCCTCTGTGTTCCTGCAACGTCCTCCTCACTGCGCCCTCTGCCCCCACGACTACTGTTTCTATAGTCTATTCTCCATACAGAAGCCAGAGTCCTATTTTTTTCTAAAGATTTTATTTATTCATTTGAAAGAAAAACAGAGCGAGCACAAGCAGGGGGAGAGACAGGGAGATGGAGAAGCAGACTCCCCACTGAGCTGGGAGCCCCATGTGAGACTCGATCCCAGGACCTGGAGATCATGATCTGAGGTGAAAGCAGACGCTTAACCGACCAAGCCACCCAGGCACCCTCATATTTTAAAGTGTGTATCGCATCATATCACTTTCCATCTTAAAAACCCTTCAACATTTTCCCATTGTTCTTTGAAGAAAACTCGAGCTTTTATCATGCCCAACAAGGCCCTGTGTCTTCTGCCTGCAGCCCCCTTGCAGCTTCGCCTTACCCATTATCCCACTCAAGCCACATTCCAGCCCCACTGGCTTGCGCGCTTTTCCTAAAACATAGCTACTTTGTAGCAATCTCAGGGTATTGGCATTTGTTCCTTTTTCTAGGCATGCTCTTCCCTCACAACATTCCAGGGCTGGCTCCTTCTCGTTATGTGTCGGTGAAATATTCCCTGTGGTGATTAGTTGCATGTGTCAGCTTGACCCGACAGTAGGATGCGACAGTAAGATGCTCGGGTGGCTGGCTAAAGATTGTTTCTGGGTGTGTGTGTGTGTGTGTGTTGGGGGGGGAGTGTTTCCAAAGAGATTGGCTTTTGAATTGGTAGACTGGGTAACACAGATTGCCTTCTCCAACGTGAGTAGGCATCATCCAGTCCATTGAGGGCCTAAATGAAGCAAAGAGGCAAAGAAGGTTGAACTGGCTTTCTAATCTGTTTAGATCGAATGACACTACTGACTTTATTTCTGGTAGTAAAGAGAGCGCTGATAGTTCACGGAGTGAACTTGTAATAGAGATATGCAAAATATCTGCAGTGGCTACTCCTCATCAACCACTTGTAAGAAGTAAGCAGTTGAACGACTGTGTGTGTGATACTTTTTAACATTTTTGGAAAATGAATGAATATAATGACATTGGTGGGCAGCTCTTAGTGTCTCTGAACAAAGTAGTAAAAGAAGAGGATGAGCTTAGAGATTTGAATTCCCAGCTCAACCACTGTATAAATGACCTGAAGACTTCTGTTTGAGTTCTGAAGGAGACCCTTTTCTCCAGTAGAGGCAGGGCTGAAATTGCTGAAAATCTAATGCAGAATCTTATCCGGTGACTGACTCATACAGTTACATACAATGTATGTTGAACTCTCGCCTTTGCAAGGTGTCCACTGTAAAAGTGAGGGTATGGATTGGGAAGTGATCAGATCCTAGAAGTTCCCACATGTGGAAAGACCCTGATGAAGTTGGGGACGTTGAGTGGAAGTGGTATCCCCACCCCACTGGAAGTAACTTCCTTGCCCACAGCAGAAATGGCCCCGTCCCCCCAAGTAGTAATTGCGTCCTTCAGTGGTACTGGCCTTTCTCCTTCCAGCTGAGGGGATTAACTGTGTAGTGACTGATGCAGTTGTCCTGCCAGACAGCCCTGCTTCTCCTCAGGACACAGCCTCTCCCCTCCTCTTTGTTTCTAGACCTATAACTAGACTCAAGTCCCAGCAGGGTCCTAAAGGCAGGTATAAAGTGAGACCCGTAAGGAAGTACTCTACCGTCCAAAAGATCTCTTTGAGTCTTCTAATTTCTACAGACAGAAAGCCAGGGAACATCTGTGTGGACGGATACTAAGAGTGTGGAATCATGGAGAAAGGGAACTACGGTTGGGTCAAGCTGGATTTATGGATGTGGGCTCCCTAACCGGGATTCTGCATTTCGTGTTGTAGCCCAGGGAGTTAGAAAGGGCTCTAACAATTTGTTTGGTTAGTTCAAAAGGTGGCCCACAGTGAATGAAGTGAAACTGCCCAACCTGCCTTGGTTTGATGTAGAGGAAGGGACAGAAAGGCTTAGGGAGCTGGGAATGTTAGGGTGCATTTGCCGTTTAAGACCCCCTTCCTCACACTAGGAGGGTCCAGGAGACCTACTTTTCCCCAGTACTGTGAGAAATACATGTGTGAGGGGGGGCCCTGACATCCTTCAAGAGCTCTGCAATTGTTCCCTGTGGGTCAGACCTCACAGTGGAAACTGCAGCCACTGAACTGGGAAACCTAAATACGATGGGAGTAATTGGATGCTGGGGAGGGGGGCGTGGGAAGATGGGGCGCAGGCAGGGGCCAGATGGCAGCACTCAACAGTGGTGGCAAAGTGAGCACGGGTACTGTAATGGACAGTAGGACAATGAGAGCAGCAATCAGTCGTCTGACTCGCGCAGACCTACGGAGATGATGAGTTGATCATAGTATTCCACGAAATCAGAGATAGGAAGCCTGATGAGTGCTTACTTGATCTCTATAAGCAAAAAAGTTCTAGGTCGAGTGAACCAAAATCTCACCTGAACCATAGTAACAGAGTCATGGTCCCTTGGTCAATTCCCAGACTTCAGCCAAAGCCCTTGCACCTAATTTGTTAGGAATACATTTGTGTATGTGTATGTGTCAAATATCTTCTTTCCTTTCTTCTTATTCCGTTATCATGTAACATAAGATGTATTGATATTATATCATAGTATTTAAGTATCACTAATTTTACATTATAGTATTGAAGTTACAAGATATCAAGGAGAAGAACATCATTCAAGGACTTTACTTCTTCCTCTGGGAAAGAGATTAAAGCATGTTCAGTTGGAGGCAGAATAGTCATATCACATTTGGCAGAATTATAACTTTTTTTAAAGATCTTATTTATTTATTTATTTATTTTTTAATTTATTTGAGAGAGAGGCATGGGTGCTTGAGGGGGGTGGGAGGAGCAGAGGGAAAGAGAGAAGGAGACTCCCCAAGCACCAAGCCGATGGGATGCAGGGCTGGATCCCAGGACCCCGGGATCGTGACCCGAGCTGAAGGCAGATTCTTAACCGACGGAGCTGCTCCATATTTTCTTTATTGGCAAATTAAGTACGGTTTGAGGGGATGTGTATGCTGCCAGGTTGACGAGAAGTGGACTTGCGATAGTTAATTTTATGTGTCAACCTGACCGGGCCTTGGTATGCCCAGATGTCTAGTTAGACATAACTAGACATCTGGGTGTGTCTATGAGAGTGTTTCTAAAATACATTTCCATTTGAACTGGTTGATTGAATGAAGCAGATGGCCCGCCCCCATGTGAATGGGCATCATCCTATCCTTTCAGGACCTGAATGGGACAGAAAGCCAGAGGAACTGTATCTTTGCCTGACTGCTGGAGCTGGGACATCCATTATTCTCCTGCTTTTGGCTCCTGGTTCTCGGGCCTTCAGCCTTGGACTGGCTCTCTGGCTTGCAGTTCTTTGGGCCATACTGCTGGTCTCTGGCTCACAGACAGCAGACCATGGGATTCCTTAGCCTTCCTAATTGCATGAGCCAATACCTTACATAAAGCTCTCTTTACCCACTATCCTCTATCTCTATCGATCTGTCATCTCTCATCTTCCCGATTGGTTCTGTTCCTTTGAGAATTCTAATACAATGTTCTAGGAGAGTCTTCCCTGGCTTTTTTTTTTTTTTTTAATCTAAAGTAGCCCCCACTCCTCACATCACCACTCTGTCACATTTATTTCACAAATTCAGGCAAATTTAACAAGAAGGGGTCAGGCTTAGCCTCGTTATGCCTCAGTTTTATCATTCGTTAAGTGGAAATAGCTGTAATACTTCCTTTAGAGGGTGTGAAAATCAAGAGTTAATATATGTAAACTGTTTTGAACATTACCTGGATCGTATTAAATGCTACATAAGTTTACTGCTGATATTATTGTCATTGTGGATATTATTATTGAAACGGTCAAAGTGCTCATCACTGCCTAAAAGTACTTGGTGCATTTATTTGTTTGTGTATCTATTTTCTGCTTCCTCCACTGGAGAGCCGTGAACTGAATGCCTTGCACATTGCCACGTTCTATCACCTAGAACAGTGCCTGGCATTTTTTGAATGAACGTGTGTATAAGTGAATAAACACAAGAATGGATAGTGACACCATTGTGAGCCTTGGTTTAATTTCAGAAAAAATTATCAAAGGGGCTTATTCTTGGCATGATTGTAAAAACACGATCTTTCACGTAGGTGGGAGAATTCCTTGACTCCTGCCACATACTGAATAATGGTCTTTCCTGAGTGCCAAGTCACCGATGGCGCAGTGGCTCTGACCGTCAGCTAAACTCAGCTTCCACAGCAAAGCCTACGTTGTGAGAACTGGTAGTTTATACCCATAGTGAAGAATGAGCCCAGACATGATGAGGTTGGGGACTGAAGCAGCCTGATGCTTGGGAGTCCAACGCCTCAGGACATCTTCGCTCCGCAATGATTTCCTTTAGTGGAAGAACTTAAAAGTATTCCTGGAAGACTTACACCCTTTGCTTTTTTAGTGGTTGTATTTAGAGCAGATACATCATCTATGGCAAGACCTTATCTTGGGTTCACCTGTCTTAAACCTGAGCAGTTGTTCAAGAAGGTGGTTTAGAAAGGCCCGTTCCCGTACATTTCATTTTTCATTTAGATCCCTGATATGTCGAAAGATGGAAGGTTCGTGAAGATTTCCTGCAGCTCACTGTCTGTCGATCTGGAAAATCAAGTCCTTCTCTCTGCTGTGGGCACTCAGAGGACAGACCGCCTGTCTTCCTTACCATTGCCCAGTGAGCATTTACGCAGGCCTAGCACTGAATAATGCCTATGGGTGAAAGAGGGATTCTCATGTTCAGAAAAATATCAAATTAGATATCTGAAGTCCTAGAAAGCAGGGCTTTGGTGAAGTTCTACGGGGCTCTAGAGGCCAGAAATTCTGAAAAATCTCTCTTTCTTCACAACTCGTCCTAAGGAGGCACTGAACAAGAAGGGGTCAGGCTTTGAAATCTGACAGACCTGGCTTCAGGTCTTGACACAAGTTAAATGACCTTGACCTAGCTCCTTCACCTCTCTAGGGTTTCCATCTGTAAAACAGAAATTAAAAATGATGCCTGGGAGGATTAACCGAGATAGGGTATGTAATGTTAGCTCGGAACGTGGTACGTACTATGAGTTAAGTCACTGGAAGCTATAGATACGAATCTTGTAGAGGCTCTTTGTTTGCACATTGTTAGCAAGCAGATTCAGGGGCGGAGGTGCGTCTACAGGGGCAGGATTGGGTCATTGCTGGTCTTGGGCCAGAACTGTGTTAGGAAGAAGTGGGGTTGGGCCCAGAAGCTGGAGTACCGTGGTGTTAAGTATATAGTGAGGAAATTGGGCATGACAGTATGACAACAGAGAAACACCTGTGGAACCCAGGCTAGATGGGGAATTGTATTGGGAGTTTTATCGGGATCTCTAGCAAACTACCAGAGAATCTCTATTCTTCACTAAATATCTCCTTTTTAGAGAGGGGGGGAATAAAGCAAAACCATGTTCTAGGACCACTGAATTAGAAGAACTTGGCAGCTGGCTGATTTTACACTAAAGACTAGTGTGTATTCATTGTATACAAAGCAAGGCCACTGGGTAACATATGTTTCTTCTTGTATTGGGTACATCATCTATTAGAAGGTGACTCCTGAGGTAGAGTTACTGGTCTGGATTGATCAGGGAAAGGTGAATCATTAGATAAAGGGGTGAAAATTAAAGAAGTAATTGTGAACGTGAAAGAGAGGACCGTAGATGAAAGGGATGGAAACAAGTATCCGAAATAGAGGGGAGGGTACTTTGTTGTGAGCAGAGATAAAAAATGAGGGATAAGCCTTCGACAATCAAAATGAGCCAGGCTCTATCCTTACATGGCTAGAACATACAACTTTAAGACCTCAAAAGGAATAAGAATCCATTTAAGAAAGTGTCCTCTGGCACGATAATAGACTGATGCCCCTTGAATGGTTTTGTAATATGTGTGTAGGCGAGAGAGCAATTTGGCAGAAGGAGGAAGAGTTAATCTGAAGAGGAAATTTGAGGTTAGAAGAACATGAAGGCAAATCATTCACGATGGATGCAAAGGAAAGAGCAAGATTTAATAATGAATCAGGCGGACAAAGAATGAAGCTAACATTAGTGACAGCGTACCACCCAGGAAGCACGTCCGCCATCACATGGGCTCATAACCTTTGAGAGGAGCCCTATGATTGGCCCCATTTAACAGGGTAAGTGGGTGACTTTGCGGTGATGGGGCTGGGAGGAAGAGGGGTTGAAGTGTGTTGGGAGGAAGAGGGGTTGAAGTGTGCATCTAGGGCTCTCGGAGACAAAAGCTCAAGTGTTTCCCCATTGAGCAATGCTGCCCAAAGGGCTGAGGAAGGGAGGAAGATTGGGAAAAGATTGGGAAAGAAAGGTCCAAAGAACTTTGATGTTAAAGAATCTTTGAATGAAAGTAAGACACAGCAAGGACTAAAAAGAAGAAAGCATTTACAGAGGAGTTAGAAAATTAATATCTGTTGATCATGTTGAAGACTCAGCTGCATACAGATCATCTCTTATCACCCAAGAGCCCCTCGAAATAGATAGGCATGATTTCCATTTACACAGATGAGGAGCTAGAAATGCAGAGAAGTCACCGTTAATCACTTCGTTGGTAAATACCAGAGCCAGGATTAGAACCGCTCTCGACAGCACTAGAAAGCCCACAGTATTTCCATTCAAGCAGCTGCCTTGGGAAAGGAAGTGCAGAGACTGGGTGTGAGAGAGCCGAAATGGCATTTCCTTCGAATGGTGGGCTAGAGATGCAAATAAAGCATGACTAGAAAGCCAAAAAAAGGAAATGAGAAAGGGAGGACCACAGGGCGATGACGAGGCTCACACCACCTGTTTTTCCCTGGGCCGGAGCGGTCTCTCTGAAAGGTTCTGAGTGAAAAACAAAGCAGCCGAGTGGCTCAGAAAGGCCAAAGAGACGCCGCCCTCGGCTGTCCCATGAAATGCTCAGAGACGTGGAGGCATGGGATCTGGAGAAACCCCAAACTGGGGCAAGAAAGAGATTCCAGACCACTGGCACACTGCTGGCTGCAACATGTTTCACAGAAAACGGGTAGTTTTCAAAAGGTCTAAACACAGAGGCGCTCAGGAGGATGCTCGGGCGGCGGTTGGCAGGAAGCACGGTTACAATACGGGAGAGAGAGACCTCGATGGGTATGAAAAACAACCCGCCGAAGCTGGTATAGGAGGTTTTATTATCACCGCTTTGCATACAAGGAAACCGCGGCCCATCCAGTCTGAGGACTTGCCTGTGGTGCCTGACTTTTTAAATCTTGGTGCCCGACTCTAAATCTAGAGCAGTTACCTCGGTGCCATTTTCACGTAAGGAAACACACTTCTACTGGTGAACTTGGGGTATCGGGTAACGCGGGAAATAGTTTTGAGCAAGACTCTCTCCTTTGTGCTCTCCAGGGGGCTCCTTTTAGAGATCCTCTGGCTTTTAATAAAAGCACCCTACTCTCTGGATGAGCATGCCAGTCCGGCTCGTGCAGGTTTGGGGGTGCTAGTGCTTTCCAGGTGGCACTTTCTACAGAGCCTTAACCTTGTGCTGGCTGATCATTAACAAAGGTGGCTGCTGACTCCACAAAGTGACAGCGGATTTCACGGAGAGTCCTTTTGTTTGCTGCTGTCCAGGATACAATGATCCTCTGGAAAACAATTCTTTGATGACCAGCTCAATGTCATTCATGGAAGTGAGCTGACTGCGGCGAAGTCCGGCCTCACCCCCAGGCCCTGGAGTCCTTGTTTCACACTTAAGCCTGTCCGCATACAGTGGAGTGAATTAACTGTGCCCGGTTGGGAATGGAAGCGACTGACTTTGGCCCACAAAAATTCACGTTGAGTGTATTCACAACCATCATGCCCGTGCTGACACACTGGAGCTGTTCAGATGCCTAATTTCGCTTTTCCTTTAAGAATATCTGCAGAATGCCACTTCCCCCCCCCCCCCACGATTTCTGTAGTAAGGTAAATAGAAGGCACTAGAAATCATGGACAAGGTGACTTTGAAGTTCACTGTTGAATGTCTTAGACACCTCGTGGTTATATTCTCTACCCCTGCTGTATTCCACTTGGATAAAACAAATATTCCCC
>JAPYYJ010002444.1:0-12820 GCA_028533885.1 Nasua narica | reverse complement strand
TGGGTGGCTTTTCTAGGCAGGACCCGGGGGCAGGGAGGATGGGGAAGCCCCGCGTCTCGGGCACAGGGTCCCCTTTCCACGGCAGTGATGGTCGCTCAGCATCGTGAACGTCCTTAATCTCCCTGAACCGTGTGCTTTAATGTGGTCGAAATGGCAAATTTTATGTTCTGTGTTCTTTGCTACGAGACAAAAATGTAACAGACTAAATTGGTTTCCCGGGCCCGGCTCACACGTGCCTGTGTGCGGGGACCAGCCCCCGCAACACCAAGCAATTCCAGGACGGTGTCCAGGAATCCGGCTCCATTCCGACACTGTCAGAGTCCCCGGGTTGGGGGGCCGCGTCCCTCGGGGCTGCCCCTCCCCCACTGCCGGCTGTCACCTGTGCTCCAGACCGATCGACTAGGGGTCAGGACCCCCCGTCGGGTGGGACGGATTCGCTAGAGCAGCTCACAAGACTCCCACTGCCAACCGGTGACACCCAGAAACATCCTCCTTGGACATCCAAGGGGGCAGCAACTGAGGACACAAAGTGCCGCCCCGTGGTGAGTGATGGAGGCATGCGGACCAGGGAGAAGGCCCCTTCCCCAGGAGGGAAAACAGCGGGCGCAGCCTCTTCCGATAAAACAATGCATGGCCGGGAGGCGTCATGGGCACGGTTGACGATGTGGGAAAGTGAAGTGTCGGGGGTACGGGGTGCCCCCACACCTGCCGCGGGCCCTTTGGGCAAAGCCGTGCGCTTCTGAGTGGTCCCTCTGAGCCCCTCTCCTTCCATGGCCAGCCAAGCAAGCCCTGCATTCACCGGGGAGGCCGTGGAGCCCTCAGGAGCCGTGCAGGGCAGGCTGGGGAGAGCCGGAGGCCGTGTGGGGCCCGAGACCCTCGCTGGCCCCCTAGGCTGAGCCAGGGGCAGGGAAGCCTGGGAGCCACCAACACTCTGGGCTTGTCTCTGGGAACTGCAGTGGACACTGGGCCCCTCTGCGGTCCAGGCGCTGGAGTCCCGGATGAGGCGGTTCCTTTATTCACGTCGATGCTGCCTGCTCCCTGAGCCTGCCCCTCCTGCCTCCCCTTTCATCCACCCTTCCAACAAACGTTCCCTGAACTCGTAGTAGGAGTCAGGCTCTGGGCTCAGTGCGGGGACCAGAGACACGAGGGCACGGCTCCTGTGCCCAGGGCTTGCACGGGCTGGGAGCGCAGGGCAGGTGCCCGGCTTGTGGGGGGCCCACGAGCGTGCACGGGGCCAGGCCCCAGGAAGGGCATCCAACGGTGGGTTTCATCGTACGGGTAGGAGCTGGCCAGGGAGGAAAGGCAGCCGACACAGGCCCCCCGGGCCGGGAGCACACGCCCATGGCACACCCTCCTCTGACGTGTGACCCGCTGATACTCACACCTGCCGACGCCCTGCCATCCAGGGGCCCTGGCACCAGCGGTCAGCGAGGACCCTGAGCACGTTCTGCCAGGAAGAGCCTGGGAATGACCGAGCCCCTCGTCGCCTCGCCTGCCCAGCAGCTGGGGCGCCGCACAGCCTTCTGTCACCCCAGTCCCCTGGGCGTCCTGAGGGTCACCGTGCTTGTCGGGGGGGAGGGTACCTCGTGCAGGGGGTCGGTCCTCATGTTGCGCCCTGCCAGGGGCTCGTCGTGGGGGAAGACCACGGAGTAGTTCTTGGCATAGGACTCGTGGCTGCGCTCTCGAATCCAGCGGCGGTGGTCCGTGAGCAGGGGGTGGAAGCGCCTGTCACAGACGGAGGGGCCGTCACCGCCGCGGGGCCCGTCACCGCCGCGGGGCCCGTCACCGCCGAGGGGCCCGTCACCGCCGAGGGGCCCGTCACCGCCGCGGGGCCCGTCACCGCCGCGGGGCCCGTCACCGCCGCGGGGCCCGTCACCGCCGAGGGGCCCGTCACCGCCGCGGGGCCCGTCACCGCCGAGGGGCCCGTCACCGCCGCGGGGCCCGTCACCGCCGAGGGCCCGTCACCGCCGCGGGGCGCGTCACCGCCGAGGGGCCCGTCACCGCCGAGGGGCCCGTCACTGCCGCAGGGCCCAGGACCCAGGGCGAAGCTGGACCCTCCTCCCTCTGCCAGAGTCCTCCCCGGGGCGTGGGTTCAGGAGCGGGTCTGGGCTCTGCTCTCCCACCGTGGGGCCTGCGGCAGCCCCCCCCTTAGCCTCCCCCCTAAGACCCCTGCCCACCACTCCCAGCCTTCCCCTCCAGCATTCCTGTGCCCACAGCAGCCGGAGCCTCCCTGTGGCTTCTCCATCCGGTCTCCACAGTCAGCCATGGCTGCCCACGCCGACTGCACAGCCACCGGCCCACCTGTGTCCGGGGCCCCCGTCCCTCCCCCCGCACACACCCACTCTCAGACCCCCAGCTCCGACCCGCCGCCCCGGCTGTCCCTTCCCCCACTGTCCACCTGCTGGCACCTCATGCACCGTCCAGGCCCCAGGTCCTCGTCTGTGCTTCATCCTCCCCGTGATCCTGTCTGAGCCTCATCAGGGCTAACTGACTCTTACTTTGCACCTAGTTCTAGCGAGTGTGACGTCCTGCCTGGGGCAGGGGTGAAGCTATAGAAATGAGCTTAGGATGGTGGATACCATCACCAGTAATCCCGAGCATCCCCGGAGCTGTGTGCGAGAACCCTCGCTGTTCACCCCTGCCGCCCCTGGAGGGAGGGCAGGGAGAAGGAGAGGGAGCCACGGAGCCGGACCAAGGGTCTGGGGAGGGTTCCTGGAGGGGACGCAGTGTGCAGGTTTTGGCTTGGGAGTGCGCAGCCGGCTTTGGAAGGGCGGAGATGGGGAGCCAGGAGGTCTGCCCTCGGCTGGCGGCCACCCTGGTGAGACTCCCCCAGTCACTAGGAGCCGACACGGTTCTCCCGGGTGGGACTGGTCACTTTCCCAGTGGCCTCGAGGGTGTGAGTCCTGGCAGGGAAAGGGGGTGGGTGGCTGGGGGATTGGGGGAGAGCTGGATTTCCTTCCTCAGGCCCCCGGGACATTAGAGGAAGCCAGACCCAGGCCTGGGTGATCCCGATACCGACAGACGTGGCCCCTCAGCAGGCGCCCTGCCGGCCAGCACCGCCAGCCCCGCACTCACATCTGTGCCCGTGCGTGCATGGGGGGACTCGGGCTCTCGGGGGGAGCACGGCCGGGCATCGGCAGGGGGATGGACCACCGCCTGCGCCCACGCAGACCCCGCTGCAGCGCTCCTCCCGGGGCAGGCGGCCAGGGGGCTGCGGCCAGGGCCAAAGCCAGGGCTCGCATCGAGCCACCCTCCTCACCCAGAGAAGGAACGACCCTCCTCCCCGCTTGGTCGGACCCCAAGGACTTCCACTAAAAATCCCGCCTGAGCTCCAGACCCTGCCCAGGCCAGGCGCCGGGTGGAGCACCGTACGTACGAGCCTCAGACACACTCCACTGAGCAGCGGTCCCTGCTCCCATTTCACGGATGGGAAAACCATCTGCCTGAGCCGTGAGGGTGACTGCAGTGGTTCACCGCCCCACCTCTGCCCACCAGGCCCCAGCTCTTAGGGGCTCCCTCCCCGTACCCTCTGCCTCCCGACCCATGACCTCCAGGCCTCAGCAATAACCCTCAGCAAGCCATAAACCAGCCCACGAGACGCTCCTGCCAGGGAAGGCAGCCGACGGACGGGCCTCGGCCAGCCCAGACCTAAGGCCGCCCACTGACTACAGGACGGTGTGCCCCTCCCCGCAGGGCCTCCTGGGCCCGGGAGGGATGCGGGCAGGCCGGCCTCGTCCTGCAGCCATGGATGCCGAGGCCTGGGGTGAGCCCTCGTGGGGGGTCTGTCTTGGGGCTGAAGCCCTCGCCCGCCCGGGAGGTCAGAGCTCCGTCCCCGCTTCGGCTCCGGCTCGCGCCCGGCCAGACTGCAGACAGGCGGCAGCCCCTGCCAGCGCCTCCCTTCACTGTTTGTAGCAGGAGGGGCTTGGACTGGCCCATCCCCGAGGCCCCTCGCAGCCATCATTTCTGGAACATTCCTCTCTTGGGAGCGCGTGGGCGCAGCCCCAGACGGGCTCCGAGACAGCCACAGAGTAGACTGCTGTGCCAGGCACCACGGAGGGGGTGGCGGTCAGGGATCTCAGCCTCTGTGCGGGCCAGACATCCCCCCAGACCCCGCAGTGGGTGTAGTGTCTTCATCAGGCCAGGAAGGGGCAAGGTTAGCAGAGCAGGGGGCCCGAGCTGAACCAGCCCCGCCTGGGCCGCTGGGGTCCCCCCAGGGAGGCTGTCTGCCAGGACCAGTCATGGTGGAGCGGGCTGGACACCCCCAGGGCGCCCCTCCAAGCTGCTGCCTGTGGACCCCAGCCCCCACCCTGCGGGCTCTGGCTGGGCGCGTCTCCTCCCACACCCCCTGCCAGCGAGGGTGGTGGAGACCAGGCTGCCCCGCCCTCAGCTCTGACATCAGCTCCCCTGCACCTTGGCTCAGGCCTGTCTGGGCCTCTGCGCAGCTCTAGAGCGATCTACCGACCCAGACGCACCCGCTGCCCCAACACCGGAGGCACACAGGGTCACGCCCCGGGGGTCACAGTGAGGGAACGGCTCGGCACTGGGTCACGCTTATCCCGGTCACCCTGAAGGTAGACAATGGCATCTCCGCTCAGGGCCGCCTGCCGCCCAGCCTCCGCCTGCGGACTGACGACAACCAGTGCAGCCTCACTCCCTGGGCCACGTGTGCGGTCCCTCCTGCTCCTCAGGCCTCAGTCTCCCCATCTGCAAAGTGGGATGTCGTGATCCCGTTGCTGATCCTGGAGCTAACGGAGGGTCAAGCAGGACACAGGCACAAGAAATCCTGGAAGCTGCCACGGGCCAAGGATCTGCCAAACCCAGGCCCCTGCTGGCACCTCTTCCAAGAAGCCCTCTGGATTTCAGGGAAGGCTCCTTTCTAAGTAGCCCTTGCCATGTACGCCACCCTACCGAATCCCGGGGCGCACTTGCCTGATGTCATAGCTGTACATGTCCTTCTCCGGGCGCCCGTGGACAATCCAGTGGGCCAGCTCCCGCCCACAGCCGCCGCCGAGCATCATTCCTGGGAGGGGGGAGCCAGAAGTCTGCCGTTTGCCCCAAAGTCCCCACCCTGTGTCCACAGCCGGCACCATCCCCCAAGCCCTGAATCTCACACCTGGGGTGCTGCACACCTGCTAACAGGACCTCACCCCTCCCTGCAGGCCTCCTCTGCCCCATCCCGCACCAGGATCCACCCCCGCTCTGCCTGGGGGAGCTTTTGGAGGGGCAGGGGTGCAAGGTAGTGGGCCCTCGCACTCACCCGCACTGTTGAAACCACAGCCCAGGTAGAATCCTCGGAGTTCAGGCGCCTCCCCCATCAGGGGCTTGTGGTCAGGCGTGAAGGACTCTGGAAGGAAGGGGGGCCTGCAGTTGCCTCCAGGCCATGTGCCCCCAGGGCAGGGTCTCCCGAGAGTGCAATGACTACAGTGGGGTCTGCTGGTGCCTGCTTCATCCAGACTTCCCCATCGTCATGACTTAGCTCAATGCCACTTCCTCCAGGGAGCCTCCCTAATTGCTCCTGCCACATTCCCAAGCTCCTCAGCACTTATGGCCAGAAACGCCCAGCTGGGAGAGGGTTCTGCTTTGCAGGGTTTATCTCACGACTATCACTATTCTCCTGCTGGTGAGGGGCCTTTCCCCAGCCCCCATCACAGGGCGAGGCTCTCCCTCTCTGAGCCACCATCCTGCTGGGTCCCTGCTGCTCACCCTTGCCTACCGGGCCAGGAGAACCGTGAGGGCAGGGACCAGGCTTCACTCAGTGCTGTGTCTCGAGGCCCAGCACAGGGCTCACCACACAGCAGGTGCTTCATAAATGTTCCTGAATGAAGGAACGATCCTACGTTCTTTGGGAGAGGGACGGGGGTTTCTGCTTCCACCTGCTGCTGGTGGGTCACCTGCGGAAGCCAGGGCATGACGGCGAGGGACCCTCAGACATCATCATAAAGAGCTGAGCTTTGCAGCCACAGTCCTGGGTTCGAACCCTGCTTTACTCCTTCCTAGCTGTGTGACCTTGGACTAGTGACTTCACCTCTCTGAGGCTTAGTGTTCTCGTCTGTAAAATTGGGATCATGGCACTTCCTTCCAGGGCTGTGAGTTAGCCCATCTGCAAATACTTGTATCCCACGTGTCCGTGCCCCGGGCTCAACTCCGAATAAGACCAGTCCCGGCCCTCAGGGGGTCGACCGGAGAGTGATGGGCACAGGAAATACACAAATAAGCACAAGAGAATGTCTGGTAAGATAACAGAGTGGGAGGAGAGGGTGGTGAGGGACTCCTGACAGCCCTCCCTGGCAGGCACCGTGGTCACTGGGGGAGAGATGAGGAGACCCTGGCAGGCAGGGGTCTCTCTATCCCAGTCCCCCCGCTAGTGAACTCTGGACGCCGGAGCGCTGCTCAGGGCTGCCCAGCCCCCTGGCCCAAGTTCTTAACATCGGCACCGCTCTGCTCTCTGCGGGGGGAGCAGGCCTGACCTGGGGGGCAGCATCTGAGGCCACCCCCATCTGCAGGACCTGGAGGAAAATTCCGACCAGCCAGAGAGGGGGACACCCCAGAGGTCAGAAAGAAAAACCCGGGGCGGCTGAGAGAGGGTGGGCGGTCCGAGAAGTCAGGGAGTGTCAGGACGGGAGCTCCCCCGGGGGCCCGTGTGGCCACCCCCCTGAGCACTTGGGCAGCGCCGGGGATGTTTCCGGCCCGGGCCGCGGGAGGACGGGAAGATCCGAACAGCCGCATGGGGCAAATGAGGAGAGAGTTTCGGGGGACGAGAGTCTCTTGAATGTTTAACAAATGACTCAAGCCTGAGCAATGCGAGGATGTAGGGAGACGGGCCGCTTTGGGCCTCACAGACAGGGCCCCCACCTTGGCAGTGACCTCTGGGACCCAGAATGGGAGCTCTGCCCACCCCCAGATTCCCCAGAGTCAAGGGGGCCTGGGACTTCCCAGTTGTGTTCTGGAAGCCAAAGGCCGTTGACCGTGCTTGTCCTCCCTGGCAAGGAGAGAGGCTGACTTCCCCACCAGCCCCCCCTCCCCGGCAGGAAACCAGACACGAGATGTCCCCACAGGCACCTCACCCCGGATAGGGCCTCGTGGGAGCAGTGACGCCCCGGGCTAATTAAACAGATGATGCTCCTGGGTGACCCGCGCCCCTGGGATTGTCTCGGGCCTGCGCTTCTCACTGCCAGCCCCTCACAAGCCCGGGAAGCCGTGGGGTCGGGGGGCAGTGAGTCTTCAGCCGACGGCCCACGTCCAGCACCCCGAGTCCAGTGCTCTGGGGTGTTTCCAACCTGCTCACTGCGGCTGGGCTGCCTGAGAGCCGAACAGATTACATCAGCCCTGGCTGGTGGCCATGCCAATGCCAAGGGCATGGGTGGGGGGAGGGCCGGACCCCTGCAGGCCGCGCGCCCCCAGCATCAGAGCCTGCCCCTCTCCTGGCCCAGCTGCCCCTCGCTCCCTGAGTGGCTGTGGACCACCCCTTCCTCCCCGGCTTCTGGCCGTCCCCTTCCCCTCAGGGGACTCACGGCAGTTTGCTGGCCCAGCCGTGCTCTGCACTAACTTGTGGCTTCTCCTCCTTACTCTGCGCCTGCCGAGTAGGCGCCCTGGCACCCATTTCACAGATGAGGATACTGAGGCACAGGGATCTCAGAGTCTCAGACACAAATTTTCCCCTCTGGACAACACCGTATCCTTCAGGGACTCTCTCCCCAGCCTTGGTGTGCGCCGAGGCCGGCCCTACCCATTTTCTGCCTTGGCTGAGGATGAAAGAGACCCCACGCGCGCCGGGGAGGAAGGGGGCGGCATACAGCGCATGCAGTTCTGTTGGAGCCACCATGGGGGTGGCGCGTGTCCCGCCGGCTCGCGGCAGGGGCGGCTGGGGTCCAGGCCTGACACAGGCCAGACGCGCTTCTCAGCCAGAAGGACCCTGGGACCCCCCCGGGCTCCCCGCCCCCTCCACTCACCCGGGCCGCAGACCGTGGACTTGACCCCCGTCTTCTCCAGCACAGGGACGCGGTTGACGGCACCCTCGATGTGCGGGCTGAACACGTCCCAGTCCAGGTCGAAGAGGCCAAAGGCAAACTTGTCTGACACCTGGGGGGGCAGCAGGGGCGCGGCCCTGTGACAGCCGCCCCGCGGGAGCTGAGCCGGGCCAGCCCGCCCGCGTTAGTGGAGGGACAGGGCTGGGCTGCGCCCCTCAGGCCTCCCCCGTGACCCCGCAACGGGGCCTGCCTGCTCCCCCTGCCCGTGTTGGCCCAGGTCCCCCCGCCCCGCGCTGGGTTGTTGCAGCGGCCCCCCTCCCCGGTCACCCGGCCTCCCCGCCGCCTTCCGCCCACTCCCCTAAGTTATGCCAGGCCCTCTCTTGCTCTCGAGCCCCCCGGGGCTCCCCAGGGCGCTCTGTGCCCGACAAAGCCCTATAAGGCCCTGTCCACGTCCACCACTGACCCACGGCCTCGCTGACCTTCCTCCAGGTCTTGGAGAAGGACAAGCTTCTGACCTCTGGCCTTCACCCCCGCCTGAGCAGCTCCTCGCCCACCCGTTCCCTCTGCCGGTCTCGGCTCTGCCGTCAGCACCCGGGGGCCCGCCCGACACAGTGTGAAGGACGTCCCTCCGCGCCGCGCTTCCCAGGCTACTCCCTCGCCTGCCGGCTCCACTCAGCACACAGACCCCATGGCTTCCTTGTTCCTTGTGGGTCTCCCCACCTCAACAGGGGCACCCAGGACTCTGAGGTTGGCCTCCCCCCGCCCCCAGGAAGTAAGACACTATGTGAGCCAAGCTGTCATTCATTCCTTCCATTTCTGCACGAAGCCAGGAGCGAGGGTGGCCCGGGCACGCTCGGGGCAGCCCCCAAAGCTGCCGGGGGAGCAGCCAGGCCCGGGGGTGGGGGGGAGGGGACGCCACTGCGCTGGGGGCGGGGCCTCAGGCGTGTCTGCTGCGGGCCCTGGGCTTTCTTGTTCCTGTCTTCCAAAGCCACTACTTTACATTTCTGCAGCTTCTATTACTGTCACGAGGCCCACCCTCTCCTGCCCCAGCTCCGGATCTACCTGTGTGCCACATTCAGGGAAAAAGGAGTGAGGGGACCTGCCATTTCTCAGCCGGAGTGTGGGTTTTCTGGAAGAAGGCTTCTCCACGCTGAGACGCAGCCCCGAACCACCCCCTCGATCCCTCAGTGTCTGACCTCCTCCCAGAAGATGGGGTTGGTCTCATAGCCGCCCACAGACAAGGCATCCCCTTGGAGGCGGAGGTAGACCGAGGCGTCGTGGTCGCGGACATTGGGCATGTTCTGGAAGGCAGAGCAGAGACACCTCGGGGTCAGCCAGGGCTGGGCGGTCATAGGGCCACGGTGGCCCATGGCCACCTCCTCCTTATTATAGAAGCCTGAGGACGGAGTGGACCCGGCACCTCAGGCTACACTGTGGACAAAGCCCTGCCCCCACTGAAGTCTCTCCTTCCCTAAACCCCATAAAACAGCAGCAAAGGTGTAAGAAGGAGAAGGAAGGAGGGAGGGACAAGCTATAAGCCACAAATCTAAGAGAACCGTGGAGAGACTAGAGCACACGGAGCTCTCAAGCAATACCGCAGGATGTGAGTGGAGGCCCGCACCCCTGCTCGGGCCTGGGGAGGGGAAAACGCACAAGTCAGACCAGTTCACACCCGCCCAGTCCCCTCCAATCCGTGGAGTCCCGAATTGTGGCAACCCAGCTCCCTCTGCAGGGGCCTGATGGGCAGAGCGCCTGGTGTCTGTGTGTGTGAGTGTGTGCACATGTGTGAGTGTGAGAGCATGTGTGTGAGTGTGCACGTGAGTGAGAAAGAGTACGTGTGTGAACAGGAAGACAGGCCAGGGTCTCTTCAAAGCAGTGAACCCAGGTCACCTCCATCCCCACCCAGCACAGCCCAGAGCCTGGCCTGGGGACAGCCCTGAGGTCTGGAGAAGGGGGTCCCCACAGGCTCCAGGCTCAGGGGTGGTGAGGGGTGGGCTTCCGTTCCCCTCCACAGCAGCCCGGAGACTCTACCATGGAGACACGGAGTGGCCTGTGGAAGGTTCCAGATGCTGATATCACGGCCCTCACCAAGGAGGACGGCTCACCTTCATCCCCTACAAGATGCCCTCCTGTCCTCCCTCTCCAAGCTTCCAGTCAGCCTGCAGAAACTCTCCCTTAAAACTCACACCAGGAACTTCAGAGCCAGGACAAGGTTGGGTCCATCAAAAAAGGAGCCATGAAAAAGGAACAATCCCGGATCAAGAAAGAAGCCTCAAAATGAGAGATGATCATCAAAATGAAAAATGCAGCAGAGAGGTTGGATAAGACCATCTTCTAGATACGAGGCTAAAAAAAAAAAAAGATGAAATAATTGTAATTGGGAAAGGAAAAAATAAGGATATCACAAGGTCAGCCCTAAAGGTCCAACATCCACCTTATAGGAGTTCTAAGAAGACAAACAGAGGAAATGGAGTAGAGGAACATCAGAGCAGCAATCCAGGACAATTTCTCAGATTAAACATCACAGATCTCCACCACAGAGGCCACACTGGGCCAGAAACATCAGAACATCAGAGGAGCAGATGGGTCCTGAAGAATGACACAGCTTTCCTCAAGGCCAGAGGACCTGGAGCCAAATCTTCTCAATTCCGACAGTTTTAGATAGAGAATTCTAGACCCAGTCAATCCATCAATCAAGTGTAAAGGAAGAATAAAGATTATTTCAGACATCGATGAACATGAAAGTATTTATGCGCCACCTGGCCCTTCTCAATAAGCAACCAGAGCACACACCACGGATCCAAACAGAAGAGGGGTGAAGAAGGCCCCAGGGTGACAGCCAAGCAGAGGCCACAAGGCAATCCTTCTAGAACAGAGATCAGAAGAGTAGGAGGGGTCCTCTGGGGGAGGGGAATAGGACCAACAGAGTGTACATGATTTTCCTGATGTGTGGAGTGGTGCAGAACATATTCTTGAGAAGTAGTTGACAGTTGAAATGTTTGGGAGGAAAATGGGACAGTTAGAAGATAAATGCACACATTCTCAACAAAATCCTAGCAAACTGAATCCAGCAACAGATAAAAGGATTACATGCCACGACCTAATGAGATTTATCCCAGGAATGCAAGGTTGGCTTGACACCTGAAAACAAATCTATGTAATACACAGTATTAACCAAGTAGGATGAAAACCCATCGTTTCAATAGATGCGGAGAAAGCATTTCCAACACGTTTCATCACAAAAACACTCAACAATCTAGAAATAGAAGGGAACTTCCTGACAAAGGGTATCTAAGAAACACCCACAGCTGAAACATACTTATTTTCAGCTTTTCCTCTAAGATTAGGCCAACAGAAGGATGTCTACTCTCAGCACTTCTACTCAGCATCGTACTGGAGGTTCTAGCCAATACAGCAATGAGGCAAGAAAAAGTATTAAAAGGCATCAAGCTTGGAAAAGAAGGAGTAAAACAATCTCTATTTGCAGACGACATGATCCTGCATATAGAAAACTATCACACTAAAAAACTATTACAACTAACAAAATAGTTCAACAAAGTGGCAGGATACAAGGTCAATGTACAACAGACAAATAAAAACTATTGTTTTGTTTTTCATTTCACTAACAATGGACAATCAAAAATGAAATTAATAACTCCACTTACATCATCGAAAGGAATCTTTTAAAGATTTTATTTATTTATTTGAGGGACAGAGAACGCACATGAGCACAAGCAGGGGGAAAGGGAGAAATAGATTCTCTGTTCAGCACAGGGTCTGATCTGGGGCCCGATCCCAGGACTCTGAGATCATGACCTGAGCTGAAGGCAGACGCTTAATGGACTGAGCCACCCAGGAGCCCCCTGGGTGCCCCATCAAAAAGAGCCCCCATCAAAAAGAATTTTGAAATACTTACGAATAAATTGAACAAAGCAAGTGCAAAACTCTAAAAACTTGGCAATTTTTTAAAAGAAACTGCAGAAGACCTAAATGAATGGAAAGACATCCTATGTGTACAAAATGAAGACTCGACTAGGGCTAAGATGACAACGTACTCCAAATGGATCCAGATTCCACACAATCCCCATTAAAATCGCAGCTGGCTTCTTGGAAGAAATTGAACTGATCCTAAAATTCACACGGAAATGTAAGGGACCCAGAATATTTAAAACTTTTAAATTAAAAAAATATATACTTAAAAAAAATATTTAAATCTTGAGAAAGAAGAGACTCACACTTCACGATTTCAAGACTCACTACAGGGGCACCGGGGTGGCTCAGTGGGTTAAAGCCTCTGCCTTCAGCTCGGGTCAAGGTCCTGGGATCGGGCCCCGCATCGGGCTCTCTGCTTGGCGAGGAGCCTGCTTCCCTCTCTCTCTGCCTGCCTCTCTGCCTACTTGTGATCTCTTTCTCTCTGCCAAATAAATAAACAAAATCTTAAAAAAAAAAGAAAAAAGAAAAAAAGACTCACTACGAAACTACTATAGTCAAGACGGGGGCACTAACACAGGATACGCTTATAGATCACTGGAATCAGGCTGAGAGTCCAGAAATGCGCCCTCATGTTTATGGTCCACTGATTTCCCACATGGACGCCGAGGCCACGGCGAAGGGGAAGCAACGATCTTCAACACGCAGTGCTGACGCCGCTGGACGGCCACACTCAAGAAAGGAAGTCGGACCCCTTCCTCACACCATATACAAACCTTAGTCACAGTGGGTCACAGACCTAAGGATAAGAGCTAAAACCATAAAATTCTTAGAGGAAAGTATGCCAGTCCATCTTTGTGGCCTTGGAAAAGGGCATTAGGAAATGCCCTTTTGAAATATGACAGAAGCACACGCAGAAAAAG
>JAPYYJ010002443.1:0-12823 GCA_028533885.1 Nasua narica | reverse complement strand
TTTTTTTTTTTTTTAGGGAGAAGTCTTATCCTGTGGGTTCAGACAGTCCCAAACTGATTTCTCTGTGTCCTTGGGCTGAGCCTATTTTTTTTTTAAAGATTTATTTATTTGACAGAGAGATTACAAGTAGGCAGAGAGGCAGGCAGAGAGGGGGGGGGGGGAAGCAGGCTCCCTGCCCGATGCAGGGCTCGCTCCCAGGACCCTGAGATCACGAGCCGAAGCCAGGGGCTTTAACCCACTGAGCCACCCAGGCGCCCTTGAGCCTATTTTTCAAGGGTGGTAGGATAGGTTGGGCATCACACCACGCCAAAGATATAATTGAACACAGCTGAGTTGGAAATCTATTTCCAAAAACCTCTAGGCCAAAATCACCTTTTCCCTGTCAATTCCTCTTTCCTTCTATCTCTTAGTACTCCCTCCAAGGTTCCTTGATTCCTGGCAAAAGCTCTAGTTCACTTTAGGAGAGCACAAAGGGAGAAGAAATGATCTTCCAAAATTAAAGATGAAGACCTTCACTTAGTAGTGAAGTAAGGTAAGGTTGTAGGTCAATCTTCTGAACTCTAGGGGGCAGTGTGGATACGTTTGCCCCAGGTTCACAGCCTGCCAATAACAAATTTTCAGTCCTGCACCAAACGATAAAGAGTAATTGCAAACGTCTTCTTAGTGCTCTCTACCCTGAGATTATGAGCGATTATAATCTTCCTACTTTTGAGGGTTAAAATGTTATTGCTCTCGTTATGACCAATGATTTTTAAATTTGAGTTAACTTAAAAAAAATGGCTATATTGTTGGTTCCATAATTTGGGGTGAAATTCAACAAGTCTAAGGGATCTCAAAGTCTTTGAACCACTATCTAGGCTTCATTTCTGCTCTTATTGTTGGATATAAGAGAATTGAGTGCTTGACCTTGTTTTCACTAAAAGACAAACAAGGCTGTTGCAGTTGCAACACAGAGGTTTGTCAAAAACAGGGTAGAGGCGGAGCTCACAGCCAGGAGAAAGCCGGCTGGATTTCAAGGCCTCTTTGGTAAACGCACTTTGTGTCTCAGCTGTAGGGACAGGGCGGGGGCATCTCAAAACTTCCCACCTTCAGCCCAACCTTTGGAATCCTCGACATTTTCCATTGCCCGGTTCCAGACAACAGTGAGGGTCCCATTGCTTGTCGAGTGGGGATGAAAACAGAAAACAACCAGTCTTAACCCGGAGCCTGGAAACAGAAAACAGCCAGTCTTAACCCGGAGCCCTCGTGGCGCCCCGCCGGCCTCAGCCTCCAGGAGGCGGGCACAGCAGCTGGGAGGCGGCCCGCGGCCAGCCAATAGCTGGGGGACGAGCTGAGAGGCGAAAGTGGTCCTTCACTCGGGGCCGACGTCATGGTGCTGGCCCCGCCCCTTTGCCAGCAGTCGTCTGGAGCCGGGCGGGTAAACCAGCAGCCGAGCGGACCGAGAGGACACCAAATCCGGTAAGGGGGTTGGGAGTTGGATGAGAGAGGAGGTGGAGGAAGGCCTGGTAGCGTGGGCGATGGCCGGGGCCCTGGGACTCGGGAGTGCTCCGAGCCGCGTGGGTTTGAACAAAAACTGCCAATACCGCCTCCACTCCCGCTGCCCAGCTGCTCCTAGGAGTGCGATGTGTTGCTACTAGACTCTTGTGCCAGCAGCTGGGCAGTGGCATGGGACTGGGTGCTTGTGCTTTGAAGCTGGATATATCCTCCGCCCTAAAGTACCCCCGGGGAGCGAGGCGCCACCACCCGCACAAGGGGTGTGGCATCTGTTTTGGAAGCAGAAGGTTGCTTCTCCCAGACCTGGGACACTGAGCTGACCGAGTTCACCGGTAAGTCAGCCCTACTTGCACCCCTTGCACTTATTCTAAGTGGGCTGCGGGCATCCAGGGCAGGTGGGAGGGAGAGGGAGGATCCCATGGGCCAGGGGTAAAATGCGGACTCTGCTCCTGCTCCTACCGCCTGCCCCCTTTAGCATTTCACCAGCAATTTCTCACTCTTCCCTATTTTGGCATTCCTGGAGTCTGATCTGCTCAGTGCTCTGAGGAAGGAACTGCTGCAGGGCAGAGTGGAAAAATTACTTCTTCTCTAGCCCATCCCCTGACACCCTGACACCCTGGCCATTAACTTCCTGAGTTCACAGGCATGGCGTAGACAAGGTAGGGGTGGGGACCCTGGGGTGGGGTCCAGTTCCCAGCTGGATTCTATTTTCTTTTTCCCTAGGGTTGGTAGAGCAAAGAAGGGGGACTGAAAGGCCTTCAAAGACAACGTTACTACCTGTTTGCTCCTCACAACTACTCTACTAGGTAGATCTCATTCCATAGGACACAGTTCTGAGAGGCTTGGTATCTTGCCCAGGCAATGGGGCTGGTTAACAGCAGGGCCGGTTTCACAAACCCAAAACAGTTCAACTCCAGAATCTGAGCTCGTTCATCTCATTAGGCTACCAGTACCTTTTTCACCTTTTTGTCCCTAAGTTAATCTGCCTCTCAGTTGTCCTCTGCTGACTTTGGAAATAATAAACCAGCAAACTGGACTGTAGATATTTTGGCTTCTGTCCTTTAGGCCCTTGGCCCCGAACATTGTTCTCTGTAGTGGACAAAGTAGAGAATGGAGGATGGGAGATAAGTGATTCTAGAAGACCAACCCTCCTCCCTCTGGCCCCATTCCCTTCCATCCTGTCACCAGTCTCTCTGAGGTCCTTTAGGTTTTCTCTAAGGACCCATTTGGACACACACACACACACACACACTCCCATCCTTTGGCCTCATTACCACGAAAAGTACCCTCATTCGTCCAAGGAGTTCCTTGCTTACCTTCTCTGTGTCTTCCTTCCACCGGTTTCCTCAAGTTGCCCTAATATCACCCCTTCTTTTTTTTTTTTTTTAAGATTTTATTTATTTATTTGACAGAGAGAGAGATCACAATTAGGCAGAGAGGCAGGCAGAGAGAGAGGGGGAAGCAGGTTCCCTGCCTAACAGAGAGCCCGATGTGGGGCTCGATCCCAAGACCCTGAGATCATGACTTGAGCCAAAGGCAGAGGCTTTAACCCACTGAGCCACCCAGGTGCCCCATCACCCCCTTCTTGATCCTGGAATCTTTTTCCCACAGGTCTGCCACAATGCTGCTGCACAGGGCTTTGATCCCGCGTCTCCGACAGGCCTGCAGGTAGGCCAACCCATGCTTGCGCTGTCTCCAGGCCCTTATCTCTCTCCCTCCGCCCCCCATATCTTTATGATGTTTAACCTACCAGATAAGATAGTTGAGGTGGTGACTACCAGGGAGGGAAGGGAAAGTCATAACTCACCCATTTGTCCCACCCATCCCTGGACAAACAAAAGTCCCAGCTGAAGGAACCAATGGCCAACCTGGTAAACCCCAGGCTTTCACTGTCTCTTCCATATGATCAGAACTGTGCTACTAAGACCACCTCTCTCTCTTCCAGGATCCAGTCAGTCCCCTCAAGGCTCTGCATTCAGGCCTACTCTACAAATGATTCGCTTCAGCCCCAGTGCCCCAGCCTTGCCTTCTCTGGTGATAACTCCGGCACTAGACGATGGAGAGTCATGGGGACTCTGCTAGGCCTCGGTGCAGTGTTGGCCTATCATGACCACCGGTGCAGGGTAAGTGGGGAAGGAAGGGACTTCGCTGTCAGAACAGATGGGCCCTAGACAACCCAGGCTCTTAACACAGAGCCCATGGTGATACTGTCTGCCTGCGGAGTAAAGATGGAGTCTACTCCCTCTGTTTCACAGTGGCCATGACTTTATGGGTTGGGTCAGGGTGAGCTAGAGTGATTCCTTCTTACTATTTATGTTTCTTTGTGCCTTACCCCTGCCCTGCCTGCAGGCTGCTGAGAAGTCACCACGCATATACACGAGAGAGGAAGTGAAATCTCACAACAGCCCTGAGACTAGGATCTGGGTGACGCTGGGCTGTGAGGTGTTTGATGTTACAGAATTTGTGGACCTACACCCAGGGGGGCCATCAAAGCTGATGCTAGCAGCAGGTGGTCCTCTAGAGCCTTTCTGGGCCCTCTATGCTGTTCATGACCAGCCCCACGTACGTGAGATACTGGCTCAGTACAAAGTCGGGGAGCTGAGCCCTGAAGACGAGGCGCCCTCCACCTTGAAGACCTCTGACCCTTACACTGATGATCCTGTACGTCACCCAGCTCTGAAGGTCAATAGCCAGCGCCCCTTTAATGCAGAGCCCCCCCTTGAACTGCTGACAGAAAACTATATCACACCTAACCCTATCTTCTTCACCCGGAACCATCTGCCTGTACCTAACCTGGACCCAGAAACCTATCGCCTGAATGTAGTAGGGCCACTTGGGTGTCAGTCTCTGTCCCTATCCCTGGACGACTTGTACCAGTTCCCCAAGCACGAGATCACGGTCACTCTTCAGTGCGCTGGCAACCGACGCTCTGAGATGACTCAGTTCAAAGAAGTGAAAGGTCTGGAGTGGAACGCAGGGGCCATTAGCACTGCACGCTGGGCTGGGGCACGCCTCTGTGATGTGTTAGCCAAGGCTGGTCACCAACTCTGTGAAACTGAGGCCCATGTCTGCTTTGAGGGACTGGACTCAGACCCCACAGGGACTGCCTATGGAGCATCCATCCCTCTGGCTCGGGCCATGGACCCTGAAGCTGAGGTCCTGCTAGCATATGAGATGAATGGGCAACCTCTGCCTCGTGACCATGGCTTCCCTGTGCGGGTAGTGGTTCCTGGTGTGGTGGGTGCCCGCCATGTCAAATGGCTGGGCAAAGTGAGTGTGGAACCAGAAGAAAGTTACAGTCACTGGCAGCGGCGGGATTACAAAGGCTTCTCTCCGTCTGTGGACTGGGACACCGTAGATTTTGACTCAGCTCCATCTATTCAGGAACTTCCTGTCCAGTCGGCCATCACAGAGCCCAACGATGGGGAGACAGTACAATCAGGGGAGGTGACTATCAAGGGCTATGCATGGAGTGGTGGTGGGAGGGCTATAGTCAGAGTGGATGTGTCTCTGGACGGGGGCCTAACCTGGCAAGTGGCTGAGCTTGATGGAGAGGAACAGCGCCCCCGGAAGGCCTGGGCCTGGAGGTTATGGCAGCTGCACGCCCCTGTGCCAGCTGGGAAAAAGGAATTGAACATTGTTTGTAAGGCTGTAGATGACAGCTACAATGTGCAACCAGACACGGTGGCCCCAATCTGGAACCTGCGAGGTGTGCTCAGCAACGCCTGGCACCGTGTCCACGTCCGTGTCACCCCGTGAAAAGGTGAAATGGAATTACTCCCAGAATCATTTTCTCAACCCCTTCCCATACCCATTCTTTTTCCCCCGTTACCACAGAAGAACCTCTAAATCACTTCTTGAATCACAACCCTGTACTATGCCTTCCTAAACCACACTAGGTACACGCATTGCACATTTCCAAACAGGCACCAGCTCTCTTTTGACACTATGTTACATAACTCCTATTGTGCCCCTTGTTGAGAGATGTTGGAGCAAGGGAGCTAGGAGCGGGGAAAGTCTGTAAACAAGCACTCTTCCTACCCCACCTCCACTGCTAATGTATATCACCACTTTATTTTGCTCTTCTTGGGAGTCTTCAGAGAATGTGGATATGTGTAAGAAAAGTGTATATGCAACTTTCTACTGACTTTCTGGGTTGCCAGGGAGGCAATCCTGGTGAAATCCTGCCCCTTTAGAGTTCACTTTTCTAAATATATCAATAAACTGCTTAAGTCTACAACTGAAGAAATGATTATGACTCGGGACTTCTTGAGGCTGGAGCGTGAGCATATTGCAGGAGGGAGGTGGGCTGGTACTGTGATTTGTAGTGCGATAATCCAAAACAAGGTCGGGGGAGGAGAGAAGGGAAGCTGGTGCAAGGACGTCAAGAAGTGGGACTTCCTTCTCTGAGGTCAGCCGGCATCTGTAGTGTTGCTTAGATGACTGACCTCAGAATACCTCCAAGAGAGATTTTAAAAACTGACATTATTAAGCGCCTCCCCGCCCCTCCCCATTCCTACACTTGGCAGGAAAGGCAAAGAATGCTAAAAGGTTAAAAACAGTATTCTCTTAGTAGGGGCAGGGCAAAACTTGGCACTAGGGCCCATAGATATGCCAGGGCACGTGGGAGTGTCCAATGTGCGCCCAGCTTGCAAATCAGATGCAGATGAAGGGGCAGTCATTGAGTTACCCTCCTGCACGCGACCGCGTCTCTGCTACTTGAATCTTTCGGCGCTCGGCTACTCTCCCCTAGCTCTTCTCCCTTTTCCCCCAGCAGTCTCCCCGGCTTAGGGACGCTCGGTGTTCGGCCACGCCGCCTGTCGCCTGGTAGTGGGACCGGAAGTTGTTCGGGGGAGGGGGGACGGCTGTGATGGGGGGGGTTGATGGGGGGGGCCGGTCCCTTCTCAGGTGAAGCCGCTGATGGAGATGGAGCCGCCGCCGCCGCTGAGCGCCCGGGTCCCGGGTCCGGCCCGGTTGCCGCCGCCTTAGTGACCCCACTCCCCCCGCACTGGGCCGCCCGGGCCAGAGTGGGGGACCCCTGCGGCCCCGCCCCCCTCTTCCCCAATACCGTCCTCTCTCCCACACCCCCCTAGCCTGCGCGCGCGCGGAGCTGCCTCAGGTGAGTGAGGGGCGGGGCTTGGGCGAAGCGCTGGGGGCGGGGCCTAGGTCGCCGGGGGGCGGGGCCTGAGGGGCTTGGGCGTGAAGTGAGGGGAGACAGGGGCGGGGGGCTGGCGGGAAGAGGGTATAGCCGCCAGGGCTGTGGCTCAAGGGGAGGAAGCTGGCCCGGGTGGTGGGGGAGGTTGGCGCGAGGCTTAAGGTTTAGGGGAAGGTAACGGAGAGTTATGGGGTCCTAAAAAGGCGGGAGACGGGTCAAAGCAGAGAACCGAGGACAGTCAGGAGCTGGGTGCGCGGGGCTCCTCAGTGGGGTATGGCTGGGGTAGAACAGAGAGACAGAGTGGAGAAAGGAGAAGCAGAGGGGGTACCTTTGCAAAAAAGCGAGGGACTTGGGGGTTTTGTCGAGAAGGTTAGAGAGAAGGACATAGGCCTAGGTGAGGAGATCTGGGGGGCCATGGAAATGTGGTAGAGAGGAAACTTAGAGTGGAAGTGGAAAGTGCTGTCTAGGGTACCACGGAGGGGGAAAAGTCTACGGAACCTGAGAAGCAGGTTCCTTCCTGGGAAGGGAGAGATTCACGCATATGAGTCCTAAGAAAGAACTTGTAACAGAGGAAGCGCTGGGGCTGGCAACTCTAGGGAGACATAGACTTGGGAAGCGGTTATAAGCTAAGATAGGCTTCCATGTACCTCCTCACACAACCCCATCTCCAGTTATTTTCTTACCCCTTTTCTGCTAGAGTTGTAGGTTCTCAACTTCGGAATTTTTGTTTGATGTCTGTGCTTTTTAATTTTTTTTTTATTTGTAATTGGTCCTTTCTGGAAACAATTGGGAGTTTAATGGAACACAGACCTTTAGATATGAGTGAGATATTTGGGAAATAAGGTATCCCATTTCTCTCTCCAAGGTAAGAATTTCCTAACTCTGCTTCCAGGAAGATCTGACCAAAACATGTCAAGTTTTGCACACCTTCTTTCGCTTCAGTCCCTTCTCCCATAAGCAAAACTATTCACTGTTGTGACTCTTAAAGATCCCCCACCGACATGTTTCATAGCTCCACCTGTGTCCTAGTCTAGCCCTCCTGAGCCCTCAAAGCATCAGTCGTGAGCTTAGAAAGTTCCTGACTTGCTCACATGTCAGCTCTAGGCCTTCCATCATCATGGCCAAGCAGAAGACTGTTGAGGCCTGTTGTTTTCCCCTTACGGCTACTTGTTCACTTTACCTGTGTGAAGGTACATGTTTATATTCTAGAAAGCACTAAAAAACAGGTGTTTGACTACCTACTGTATTTCCACTTAAGATAACTCAGATTCTGAGGATAAAATCAGGATAAGGCCAAATCAAACAATCTTTAAAAATGTAGCTTCTCATTTGGTAGGAGTATGTGAGAAGGCCTAGTTGGGAATCCCACATCTCCTCATGGGTCTGTCAGAAGGTCAGTGAATCTTGCTTTGTGGTGTGGAGGGACTTCAGCCTTCCCTACAACAACCTAAAGCCAGAGAATCCAGACAACTCCCTGGGTCATGAGAATAGTCAGAAGAGTGGCTCATGCGATAAAAATAAAGTCTTAAAAGAAGAAAATAGTGTTGCCATTGGGAAACAAGATAGGTCTCACTGGAGCTTCTTGGGTGGGTCCCAGGGTGGTGGGAGCTGCCCTCAATTTGGCAGGTTGAGAATTATGTCTTGCCCTACTCAATAGACACAAAGTAAGTCTTTCTTGCCCACCAAGTGCAGTTAGTTCAATTGTACCTTCTGGGCAATCCCCTTCCTCTTAGTAGGTTAAGGGTAAAGCACATTTTGGGACTTGGCTCAGAAAGAAGTCCTGACTTTTTTTCCAGTGAAAATGCAACTGAACATTTCTTCTTTATTTTCTCTTGGTTTAAATCTGCAGCTTGTACTTCCCAGCGTGGGAGGAACATTATCCCACCTTTTACCTCCTACTAACATCCACAAAGGAATTATTTTCTCCCAAACTGGCCATCTTTCTTCCCTCAACATATACATAAAATAACCAAGGAAAAAATTACGATAAGTTATTGTTGGGCAGGTATTTCTAGGCTCCTTTTACTCTAGGGGAACAAATAAGAGTGTGGAGTCTTGCGGGTATAGACAACACTATAAGCAGAGGGACTCCCTCTTCTTGTTGTCTCTTGACCCTGCTGGAAAAAGATGCTGAATTCCAAGCTGTTTGATTTGCTTCCTCTTCTCAGAAGAATTGTGGATTCTGTATTGGAAACAGGGAGACAGTTTCAAGGTTTATCTGATGAAAGCATCTGAGAAAGGACAGTGCTGATATGAATGGCCTGTCCCCTTCCATCCCACCAATGGGAACAGCCCCAACCTTATAGACTCTGCTGGAATACATATGCTGGTGTAATCCTTGGGTCAAGGAGTCCTGTTTCTACCTAAAAGAGACCTAATAAGCATCTAGGTTGGATTTTCCTCAGGCTCAGATTCTCTAAAAAGAGACATGGGAAGGAGAGGATTATTTCTCTTCCCGTCCATAAACCTGTGTTTCTAGTTCAAGGGTTTAAGTCACTAAGATGCAGACCCCCAAACTGTTCAACACCCGAGAAAGAAGGTAAGCACGGTGACCCCAAACCTTCCCACTGTGGCAAGATTTAACTTTGTACTAGAGTGGGAAAAGACTGGTTACCAGCCTGGTAACCTGGGTTCTATTTGTCTTAACTCTGTCGCTAACCAGATGGGTGACTCAGCTTAATTTCTTCTTCTGTTAAAAACCAAGAGATTGGAGATCATCTCTCAGCTCCATTTTAGCTCCGAGATTCCCCAGGTCCTACAACATCCCTGCCCCTGGCCCTCCACAGGGAGAGAGGCTTACTAAATTGAATTGTCACAGCAAGACTCTTTGTTAGTGGAGGAGCCCAAAAACATCTTTCTGGCCCAAACAACAGTGAGCCCTTTTGATCTGCATGCATTGGAGACTTCCGGTCAGGACTACCACCAAAGGCAATGGTTCCTGTCTCTTCCACCTTTTTGCTACCCTACCCCAGTCAGAATAGTTCATTGAGACTTCCATGTAATTTCAAACCTCACTTGATAGAGCTAACTTTGTCCAGGGGCATCTTTGGCTCCCAAAACTAATTATTATAAAATTCAAATTGAACTGTGCTCCCCTCCTTCCCTCACCCCTGCCCAAACATAGAGCTGAATAGCAGTGACTTTGTGGGGCCTTTATAAACACAGGGCTCAAATACCCAAGGGTATATCCAAAAAACCCAGTGTATCATACCTAGTGATTTAAACTGTTTAGTTTGGCCCTATCCTTAGTTCCTTAAGCCCTAAGATGAGACATGGGAGGGGTAGGATTGTTTCTCCTCCCACCCATAAACCTTAGCCTTCTCTCTCTTCCACAGTCTACATGGGGAGGACAGGGAAGCGCAAAGGACAAGAGAAAAGATGCATCCATCTGAGATCTAAAAGGAGACAATGAGGTGATATTTTCCCACTGCCCAGCTGTTGTGTTTCCAGCTCCTACCCCTTCTTATTTTAAAGACTGGCCATTCCTAGGATGACCTGAGAATTCATCCCCTCAGCCCTGCTCCCCAAGCACTTGGATAATGAAGTCGAGCTGTCTTCATCTGTATTATATGTAGGCAGAAGGTCACCATCTACAGCCTGGTGAAAAAAATGAGTCAGATCTTTCTTCTGTAAAGACAGACCCATGAACCGAGAAAAGGTTGGTAGGTTTCCTTCCGAGGGCACTAGGTTGACCCTAAAGATCATTTCAAAGCCGCAGACTGCTGGACATCGAGGTCTGTGTCCTGGTAAAGGGGCATGTCGTCAATCTGGCTGCAGCAATGCCTCATTCCGCCTCTTCCCTCAATCATTTACATCTCCCCCCTCCCCCCAGTTATGCAAAGCCCTGACACACAGCCCTGGCGTGCCAAGGGACTCCAGTCCGTTTCTGTGTTGATTTCATTCAGTTCACAAAGGCACAGACAAGAGAGGATGATGCTGTGGGTTTGGTTTACTTGTAGTACCTGCACTGCTCACTCCCAGGCAGGTGGAAAAGTTCTGTCTCGTTAATATACTCACTGCACTCCACTTCAGGTCCCAGGTCCTAAGGGAGACCAGAGAAAAGACGTCTGCTTCTCCCTGCTGCAGTTCGGGAACAATAACCAAAAAGATGGCACAGATCCTTGCCACTCTTTCCCACCTCCAGTCTCTTTCCCAACAATATCCTCCTCGCTACCTTTCTACCCACTAGACCACATGGAGTGTATTTTAAATTCCAATTGTGGAGTGTCACTGGATCAAACAGGATTCTTTATAGAGGACTTGAAGAGCCTTAAGTACTTGTGATGTCCATCTTATTTCAGGCGTTCAAAGCCACTACATAGAGAGAACTTGACTTTCTGACATTTTGGTCACCTCCCAGTGAAAGCAGTGGGGATGTTTTTGTGGAGATGGGAAGTTGGGGTGGCAGCCGATGCGTGACCCGCCCTTAGAAGTCGGACCTTGGATTGTTTGTGACATGTTGCTTGTCAGGAAGTGTGGTGGGAAATCTTCTGTCTAGAAGGAATGTCCATTCCTGCCCATTCCTGTTCAAACACAATATTGTGCTGATGGGAGAAAGCCAGGGCCGTGCAGCACTCTTGTTACAGTGCCAAGTGGATTCAAAAGAACAGGGAAGAAAATCCTTGTCTCTGGAGGTTACAATGACCAATCTTTCCTCCCTCCTTACAGAGACAATTCCTTTGAGTTGGGAGACTAGCTATTTCTAGTTGCTTTGTATTCAGCTCACTGAACTGAATTTACAGTACATATGTGCCTACCTCCATCACTGAATGACTTCTATGTTGCTATAAAGCCGATTTCTTTCCAAGATCTTTGAGCCAAACCTGTCTTGTGTAACTAACTTCTCTTTTTTTATACCTCCTCCCCCTGCGGTATGTCTCCAATTGGCAGTGCCTAATTTGACCCAGTTCCTCTAAGGAGACACTAAGATCTGCCTGGCTGGCCAGGCAGGGGAGGAGGTGCTGTGAGGGGTGGGGAGTGGGAAGGCTGGGAGGGCCATGCTGCCTGGAGACTTGAACAAACAGTGAAGTACATCTACTGATTTGCTCCTGGCTCTCAGAATACCAGGACTGGGAACAGCAGAATCTCCGTCCCCTCTCACTTCCAGGGTTACCAACTTGGCATGAGGACCTGTTAGAGGCAGCCAAACACTGATTTTGCCCAAGATGTGTCACGGAGCACCTGTTAAGAGCAATTAAGAAGCAGAAGAGCTCAGTTTACTGCTAGGAACAAAGTCCAACTCAGAAAACAACTCCTTCAGACCCTTCTGGAAATTGTTTTGGGGACCATTTGGGCAGGTGTCCAAGAATGAGACGCACTTCCTGAGCCAGTGCTAGCTGAATGCTACGCTTCGACTGTTCTGCCTACCTAGTGCTTATCTAGCCCCTGGTTCTTTCGTGTTCTCTCTCCCTGACACACACACACATTACATTACATTACATTAGCATATTTCTCCCCTTAGAGCCTGCTCAACTTGTTCTTCTTTTTAAGTAACAGACCCCACTCCCACGGGGGTCACACCAAAGGAAAAGATGCCTTAATTGATGTTAGAAGCAGGGAAAAGCAAGAAGAGCCATGACTTCCGAAAGGAAGCAAGATGGTTTAATGGGAAGAGCCCAGCTCAGAGTGGTGGGAGACCTGTGTCTACAGGTCTTGTTCCAGTGTGTTCTTGTTCCAGTCTCACCGTGAGCCCTGAGACAAGTCACTTAACTGCTCGGAGCCTCAGTTTCTCCAAGGGAAAATGGAGGAAATCTTGCTCACTCTTGCTTCTCCTGCATGGGGGGTGGGGTAGGGTATGTGTGTGCGAAGGGAAGTCACATGTGGCATCTTAGCTTTGCAGTTTTGAAAAATCCCAAAGGGCAATTATGTAGCTAATGATTCGGAAATGAAAGGGGCCCCAGGAGTACCAGACCGCCCTTCCTCATGCTTTGAGTCTCTGCCCACCACAAGTTCTCTGGCTAGTTCCAGAGGGTATGAGTTTGCTAACCACTGTGGACTTGTGCTCTCCTAATCATTACCCCTAAGGGAACCTTCAAGGAACCACTCATTATTGTGGCTTGGTCTAGCAGTCTGGATCCCAAAGCTCAGTCCATCCCGGAGAGGATGTGAAGAAAAGAAGAGTTGAAAATAAACTTAGATAATTTTTTCTTCCACACCCAGGCTTCCGGGGTAAGA
>JAPYYJ010002442.1:0-12824 GCA_028533885.1 Nasua narica | reverse complement strand
AAGAAAAGGAGGGAGGGAAGGAGGGAGGGAGAGAGAAAATAAGGAAGAAAGAAAAGGAAAGAAAGGAAAGGAAAGAAAGAAAGAAAAGGAAAGAAAGAAAAAGGAAGGTTGGGAGAGAGGAAAGAATGAAAGGAGGGAGAGAGGGAAGGAGGGAGGGAGGGAGGGAGGAAGGGGGAGGATAGAGGAAGCAGAGATCCTTGGGATTTCAGAGTTAGTGGGTAAACCTCCAAAGGGAGGCTTGAAAGGAACTTAGATGAACATCCAGAAATCTGAGACTTCCTCTATCAAGTAGCCTAATTAGTCAGATCTGAGGTGATTGAGGAAAAAAGGAGGCAGTTGCTCTGTTAGATTTTTGCCTTCCGGGGGTAATTAAAAGTATGGTCCTAATTCCCAGACACGTGATTGGATGAATCTAGACCCAGGTTTTTCAACCTCAGGGCCAGTGACACTTTGGGTCAGGGAATTCTTTGTTTTGGGGGGGCTGTCTTGTGGACTATGGGATGTTTGATAGCCCCTGACCTCTGCCCACTAGATGCTGGGAGCCCATTCCCTGTCCTTTGGTCATGACAATGAACAATGTCTCCAAATGTTGTCAAGTATCCCATGTGGGACAAAATCACCCCCAGTTGAGAATCAGGGGCTTAAACGTTTCTTTTTCAAGTTCCTATTGTGTCTGGTGGCCCAACTGACCCTCCTTCAAGTGACCTGGTTACCCAGCATCAGCCCAGGGATAAGGAATTTTCCACTCCTTCAGATAGGTCTGAATTCCAACTCTTTCACTTAGTAGATGTGTGGCCCTGGTCCGAGTATAAAATAACAATATCAGTAATTATTATTAAGTGCTTGTGCATTCACTTTTCAATGTGAATGCTTCCAGAATGTTCTGAAGGAGCCTGGAAATTACTAGGTTCCAGGGATATAACATCGAGATCGAAAGATAGTAGTGACTCTGATTTCATGGAATGTAGCAGCCTGGCAATGAGATGGTTATTAATCAAACAACTGCTGTCATAGTGCACAATTACCTGGTCAGATGAGTGCTGTGAAGTAAAGTACATAGCATGAGTATGTGCATAGGTCCTGTGGTCAGAGAAAGCATCAGGCTTTCTGGAAGATCAGCATGGTCGAAGCAAAGGCAGCATGCTCAGCATAGGTCAGACATGCTGCTAAGTCTTACCCTGTAGGATGGCAGACAGTGGGTCCATGTGAAATGGCATGGATACCATTAATACCCTTACTTATCCCCCTGAGGGGCTGTGATGTTGTCGCTGATTAAGGCCACATGACTTGAGAGTGGGGAAGAGAGAATTTAAGACCATATCTGTTCAGAGCCTGTGTCCTTTCACTACTTAATTATGCTGCCTCTTCATTCCACCATCTTTTAGTTTCTCATTCGATTTATTTTTAATCACAAAACATTTTAGACATCGCAAAGATGTGGAGAATAATAGAATAAATGCTCATATATCTATCATCCAACTTCAGAAATTGAATGTTATCAATGTAATTAGAATCCCCTGTAGGCTACTTTCTGATCCCAGTTCCCTCCCACCAACTATGCTTACCCGAGGGAACTACCATCCTGAATCTGGTCTGATTTTTTCCCCATGCATATCTCTACACATTTATTACAAATACTTGTAGCCAGCCTCAAAAATCTGAAGTATTGTGTAAGCTTTTAAGTTTTATAAAATATCAACTTATGTGTACCCTTCAATAATTTACCCCAATGCCTTCTTTTGAGATGTATCTGTTTTCTTTTCAAGTGTTTCCATGCTGATATACAAAGCTCTCAGTCATTCATTTTCATTGCTCTATAGTATTCAGTGTATAGCTATGCCACAATTTATTTATTCATTCTCCTATTGCTAAACTGGATTATTGTAAAGTGTTTTTTTTACCATTATAATCAATGCCACAATAATATTCTTGTACATATCCTCTTGCACGCAAGTCTAGTTTCTCTGAAGACTATATCTAGAAATTGCTACATTGAAAGTATAAGCATCTTCAGTTTAACCAGACATTGTTGAATTGATTTTCAAAGTGATACCGATTTAGAAACCCTAAGCTCTTTTTGTTCCGTATCTTCTGCAAACTTAATACTCTGTCAGTCATTCACTGTTGCGGATCTCTCTGTCTGTATCCCGTCACTTTATTTATTGTCTCTGTTGTTATGCAACAGTCAATTCTAATGTAATCACGTCTATGGATTCCCTTATTCAGGGTGTCTAGTTTGATGAAACCAAAGAAATGAGTGATTTATAGAAGCTCTTTACATATTTTGAAAAGCAATGGTTTGTTAGCCATACATAATGGTTTCCTCTCAACTTCTCTGCCATGTTTTGTGTTATTAGTTTGTCTTAGTAATTTCTCACTTGTAATTGAGTTACGTGGAGGGAAAGGCAGAGTTTGGGGCATCCACTTTGCCACTGGAGCTCATGGCCGAGGTGGCTTCTTTGTGTCGGCAGCTGTGGTAATCTATGGCTTTCTGATTTGACAGCTTCTGACTGTGGAAGAGGCAGCAGCTCCTGGAAGCTCAGCCATTTCTACAACTATCCTAATAAATCTGTGAGCTGCCTCTATCCCTTAAAAAACCTGTCTTCCAGTAGTGGAGTGGATTCCATTGGCTACCACTAACAACCTACCAAAGACAGTTGATTAGGGTATATCTTTGCACTCTCAGTAGAGTCGAAATTAACAATAACAGGAAAAGATTAAAATCTTTGAAATTTACATTGGTTTATTTTTAAATTTAATTTTATTTTTTCAGTGTTCCAAGATTCATTGATTATGCAGCACACCCAGTGCTCCATGCAATACGTGCCCTCCTCAATATCCACCACCAGGCTCACCCAACCCCCCACCCTCCCTTCCAAAACCTTCAGTTTGTTTCTCAGAGTCCACAGTCTCTCATCTTTTGTCTTCCCCTACAATTTCCCCAAATCAATTTTCCTTTCCTTCTCCTAATGTCCTCCACGTTATTCCTTATGTTCCACAAGTAAGTGAAACCATATGATAATTGACTTTCTGTGCTTGATTTACTCACTCGGCATCATCTCCTCCTGAAATACACATTTAAATACGGTTGATTCACTGAGTCTGCATCAGATACTATGCCAAGTGCTTGCAATACAGCCCCCAAGGGTATTCTCACATGAGCTTGTAAACACAAGTGTGGGTATGAGGTGACGTTGGAGTGGAGGGTACGAGAAGAGGTAAACAGAAAAAAGCAATCAAATCTTTAAAATGGTGGTAAAAGCTACATAGAAAGCTTGCTACTCTTTGAAGCCTTTTGAAATCAGAGAATTTGGAAGGGGACCAAGGAGAGACAGAGGAAAGAAAAAAGGAAAAAAAGGAAGAAGAAAAAAAGGAAAGAGGAAGAATATCTGACACTTTATAAATATTATTTGACCTTCAGGATGTACAAACATTATCTTACTTAAAATGTTACCAGTGAGGTGGGTGAGGGGATGGGGTAACTGGGAGATGGGCGTAAGGAGGGGACGTGATGTGATGATCACTGGGTGTTATACGCGACTAATGAATCACTGAACACTACATCAGAAACTAATGATGTACTATATGTTGGCTATCGAATTTAAATAAAATAAATAAAATGTTATCAGTGTTACAGCAAATACATTGAGAATTTTGATCCCATTTTATTAATTTTTAATTTTATTTGTTTTTTTTTTAAGATTTTATTTATTTAACAGAGAGAGAGGGATCACAAGTAGGCAGAGAGGCAGGCAGAGAGAGGGAGAAGCAGGCTCCCTGCTGAGCAGAGAGCCCGATGTGGGGCTCGATCCCAGGACCCTGAGATCATGACCTGAGCTGAAGGCAGAGGCTTTAACCCACTGAGCCACCCAGGCGCCCCGATCCCATTTTAAAGGTGAGAAACTAAGGTCCGTGATTTAAAGCCATGCATACTTATCCCCAGACCCCACTCTGTTTTTAACTTAGTGTATGTGATGGGGCTGAGAGATTTAGTAAAATTTCTGGTTATCTTTCTGATGTTATCTGTTGAATATTCAGTCTGTAGAATGGCGTTTAGAATCGTGAGCACATTTTACCCTTGAACTTTAATTAGAGTTTGATGACTTTTTTCTGCTATATGTAAATTCAAAATTTTATCCTTTGGACATTTCTTGGCTAAATCTGAAATGAGGACATGAATGTTTCCAGGTATGTCTTCTCACTCCTGAAAAGTTTGCTGATTTGGCCTGACAGTTTCTATAAATAACTCTGTGGGATGGGTAAGTGTACCCTTAGGAGGAACAAGCCCGCTGGAATGACCTGTGCATTCGTAACAACATGGAATTCCCTTAGAGAGTGAAACTAAGCAACCATGTAAATGAGCAACCTTTTCAAGGACATGCTGCATCACCAATAGAGTTTACTTAATTTATTTTGGCAACTGCTTCTAATTACTTGATATAACACATTACATGGGTAAGAAAAATGCATAATAATCTAACACCTCTTTGCTGTTTCAGATCTAGTGAGAAGGGTGTGCACGTATTTGCCAGGCATTTGTGGGTGTGCCTGCATAAATGTGTGTGTGTGTGTGTATGTGTGTGTGTGTGTGTGTGTGTGTTTGGAAGATTCATTCAAAGAAACTTGGAATTTCAGCAGTAGAGATTAAATCCCATGTCGAATGTGAAAAGACTCTTGAATTAGTAAATGCCGTCAATTTTCAGCCCTGAAAACCCGATGGCTTAAATTCTTTTTAGGTTAAATTATATACTAAAGCTAACTCTTAGTTGTACGCCTTTTGTCAGACTTTCTGTTATATGTTAATCTAGCGCCCCCTTGTGTAATAAATTTTAATAACGAACTTCAGGAGTCTGTTTTGATTGCCAATTCTAAAGGAATATCGTCATTGGAGAATGGCATTATTTTATCTTCTTTGTGCGTGTGTATAGTTGTCTTTTCGCATCTCCAACGGCATACATAATAAAAACTATAGGAAAGACCAAGACTGAAATTTGCAGGTTTCATGCTATGCCTGTGATGGTCAGTGAACAAAAAACACTTCTAGGAGTCAAGACATTTCTTACAAAAATCAGACGCCCTATCGGGAGACAAAGGAAAAATAATCAAAAAACAGGACAATTATTTCTCTTAGGTTTTTGGAATTTTCGGGCAGGAAGAAAACAGAGACCTAGTAAGAGGCAGAACGTGGTTGGCACTTGCTTCTCCTGTGTAAATGCTGCTATCACTGTGGGGCTGGCACAGGCTGATGGCATTGTTAATGCTTCACACAGAGCACGGCCTTCTGACAAACTTCGTTTTTTAAAAAATTTGTGGTGAAAAGCATGGAGCATAAAGTGTACCAAACTAACCATATCGTAAGTGTACAGTTGTGGTAAAAACATGAGCTCTGTTGTGCAACAGATTTCTAGAACTTTCTCATCTTGCAAAACAGAAACTCCAAACCCACGAACAACAACTCCTCTTTCCCCCTTCCTGACAGATTTTCTTTTTTTCAGGAAATCTCATGTGTGCATCAGCCTGCGGAGAGGTACAAACAGTGCTGCTCTAACCAACGGCAAGGGGGTGGCATCTTGTGAACTGGATCCTCCTCTGGGAGCGGCTCAGGTGGTGTCCTCCATGAATTCTTTGACTTCTCAGAACCATGATTTGACATTTCGATTACAGACGTTGCTCTTCCCCGCCATGAAGTGTTGAATGACGCCCTCCCCCACTTATATGTTGAAGTCCTAACGCCCAGTACTTCAGAATGTGACTTATGTGGGGAAGGGGTCTTCACAGAGTTAATCAGGTTAGCGTAATATCATCGAGGTGGGCTCTCATCCAACACAGCTGGTGTTTTTATAAAAAGGGGCAATTTGGGGTGCCTGGGTGGCTCAGTGGGTTAAAGCCTCTGCCTTCCACTCAGGGTCCTGGGATCAAGCCCCGCATCGGGCTCTCTGCTAAGGGGGGAGCCTGCTTCCCCCCCTCTCTCTGCCTGCCTCTCTGCCTACTTGCAATCTCTCTCCTCTCTGTCAAATAAATAAATAAAATCTTAAAAAAAGGGGGGGGCAATTTGAGGGCACCTAGGTGGTTCAGTTGGTTGAGTGACTACCTTCAGCTCAGGTCATGATCCTGGAGTCCCAGGATCTAGTCCTGCATTGGGGTCCCTGCTCAGTAGGTGTCTGTTTCTCCCTCTGACCTTCCCCCTCTCATGCTCGCTCTCTCTCATTCTCTCTCTCTCAAATAAATAAAATCTTAAAAAAAAGAAAAGGAGGGGGGCAATCTGTAAAGATGAAGGGAGAGATTCGGGTGATGTACCTACAAGCCAGGGAACACCAGAGGTTGCTGGTCAACCATCAGAGGCTAGTGGAGAGACCTAGAGCAGATTGGCTCACAGCTTTCAGAAGAACAGGCCCTGCTGACACCTTCATCGTGGACTTCCAGCCTCTGGAATGAAACCATGTCTGTTGTTGAAGTCACCTGTTTGGTCCTGCAGCCCTAACACACACACGCCTGCATTTGCTGTCGGTGGCACTGTGGGTCATTACTGCCTGAAATAGCACCGCCAACACAGGGTTAAGGGTTAGCCCGAGCGGCGAAAAATCTCCATGATGCAGGCAGGCCAGATCTGAGCCCTCAGAGGGTGTCCCGACAGACCAGCCAAGAGAGTCCTTGGCTTCGCACAGGATGGAAATCAAACGCAAGCTGGCAGGAAGTGAGAGCAGAGTTTATTGCAGATACAGAGAGAGCAGATACAGACAGAGTGCCTAGGAGACTCAGGAGAAGGAGAATACGTCTTGCCTTTGTCTGGGGCCTGGAGTTGTTACTGAGGACCACAGTCAGGTGTAGTGTCCTCTCAGGCATCCAGGAGCTGCTCAGACAAGGACAAGTCCTCAGAGGTCTGTCCTTCATAAGTCACTTGTGCCTTGGAGCTAAGGGTCTTGGTGTCAAGGGACTTGGAGTCAGTGGTCTTGAAAAACGTTCATGGCCACCTCATGGCCCCCTCACTAGGACACTCCTTAGATGTCATCTACCATGATGGGAGACTCCAAAGAAATCATTAATCTTGACCTTTACAAGGTGGAAGTCATCAAGGTCATGTATGGGGGGGGGGGGGGGATGCAGGTCCTAGCAAGAATAGAAGCTGGAAAAGAAGCAAAGGAAAAAAACCAAACAGTTTTTTCTTTCATGGGGTCTCTTCGGTTTCCCTGTCTCACTGAAAGACATGACAATGTTGAAATATATCACATGAATATATGAAATATATGACAATGTTGAAATATGCAATTAAATATTCTATTATAGAAAGTAATTTGCTCAATGAAATACAAGTTTTCAAATTGCCCCTGAAAGGGAGCAGAAGATGCCACCCCAAAACACGCCTCTTCGCCTCTTCGGTGTGAGGAGTATCTTGGGCTGGTTATTTTGAAGAAATAGGAGGAACTCAGGGAACAGAGAAGTCACCCTTTTGTAAGGAACATTTACATTCTAAAGGAAATCTTCATTTGCAAGGGTGTTTCCCTTTCTGCCTTGGGAGGAGCCTGACTGGGCTTCTGCAAAGCCTCATCAATGCCTAACGCAAGGACTTCAGCCTGCAACCATACCCTGTTTACTGTGCTTTGCCCGGTAACTTCCCATAAATTGGAAGATTATTTTTCCTCCCCTACCTATACCCAGAAGCTTTCTGAATATTTAGTTTTACGTGGAATTGTTTAGTTTTTTTTAATTATTAAGTTTTTATTTAAATTCTAGTTAGCTAACATACAGTGTAATACTAGTTGCAGGTGTACAGTATAGTGATTCAACACTTCATACATCACCCGGGGCTCATCACCGCCTAGACATCAAGACATGCCGCCATAAGTATATGAGTTGCATCTTTAAAAAATAAAAACATTTTCCTACATAGCTACAATAACACTTCATTTAAAAATGTTTCAAAATCTTTGGTATTATCTAATAACCAGTCTACATTTAAATTTCCCTATCTGTCCCCCAAATCATAAATCACTCCAAAATAGGATCCAATTTGAGCCCACGTACTGCATCTGATTGCTGGTTCTTTAAATCTCTTAATCTGGCCGGTAACATTTTAATGGAACTCTCTTTCTGAGAGATATAGATATAGATATAGATAGCTCACAGTGAGGAAAATACCACGAATTCTGAATTTATCTAATTGTTTCCTTGCCATATCACTTACCTGTTCCCTATAAATTGGAGTTAGATATAAAGGCTCAATTAGATTCAAACCTTTTTAACAACAATACGTCCTACATGGTGTGTTTTAATTCATACTGGATCTCATCGGGGACTCATGACATCTGGTTGTCCACCCATCCCATGGGATGCTGAGTAAGACCACTTGGCATGGCGGCAACATCTTGATCCCTCCCTGACTAATTTCTGGGTTGTCACTGTGGCCCCCCACAGGTGTCCAGTTCTCCATCAATCCTTCTTCTAGATGGATCAACAGAGGACTCAACCAGCTTGAGTCACTGGTTGGATTAAGTGTTGCAAAATGATGACTTCCTACGTTTATCATTTCCTACACGTTCTGTTTGTCTTTCTCTTGTACAGCTGTCTTTTATTACTGGGAGGTGGGGGTGTCTCAGCCAAGAATCAAGAAGGATAGAGGGAAAATTATTTTTTCTCATCTGCAAGAGTTAATTTAATAACTAAAGCAGTGGAGAGATTTTTTTTTAACTTTCACTTTGAATAGGATCAATATGGACTCATGGATTGTTATATATTTGATGTATTTTAGTCAATTACAGTCATGGGGGATGATTGGCCAATTTGTCACAAGTGTAGCCAGTGGAAGACACTTGAGGCTGGCTCCTGGGTCTTTTTGACATGACTCTGTTAATCTATGAACATTTTCTTGGTTGTTTTGGGCACTAAATCTGTGTCCTTGGTATGAGAAACCAAAACTACTGATTTGTGGGGGCTAAATGTTAATGCAGTGACATTATATCTTAGATATTTCAGTAGACAGCATTAGAAAATATATACATATTTAAAACATGAATTCACGTTGATATGTCCAATTCAATCTTAGCATTACAACGTTTTACCGAATTTCTCCATGTCTTTCCCCTTATGTTTTATCCTATAACATAAAGACAATGCTTTTAAAAACAACACCAGTGTTACTACTAAAAGAAGTTTTAAAAAAACTGTTGTAGATTTTTTTCTTTTTTTCCCTAGAATGCATCCCAGTAAGAACGTGTAGTTTTTTTTCATAAGAATGTATAGGTACATTGTTTTAAAGTTACTTAAAATACACCTTTCTTCTGTGGAGTGTCCCTAGTAATCTAATATACAATTAGTTCATTTGTTTTGTTTGGCTCTCCACTTCAGTCACTGAGATTTAAATGAAATGCTATTTTTAGTACGTAATAAGTCCGGAATCAGATCAGGATGGCAAGTCTCTATCTTGTTCCTCATTTCTCCCCACCTTAGGTGATCATGTTTAATGGTTTCTTCTTTATCCTCCCAATGTTTATGTTTGCAAGTGCATATTTTTTCCTTATTGCCCTCCTTTCTTACACAACATATCTACCTTTTCCTAACTTCTTTTGAATAGTCCCACTGTATTTTAGCGAGTATATAGCCTCATAAGGGTAGATAGATCCAGACAGATTGATTCTCACATACCCGTCTTGCAAAATGGCATTCACATGTTTTCTGGGTACTCTAATCAAGCTGAACTGGCAGTAAGCACTTTGGGAAGAAGTTCTGCATCATATCCCTTTGGATGGCATTGGTGACAGCAGGAATATGAGACTTTTTGGGTGCTTCCAGGATCAGTTCATGATGCAGAAGCAGCATGGGTGAGTATGTTGTTTGCAGATTTGATAAAGTCCACTTGGTGGCAACAAAGCAAACAGTAGCATCTGGAGTTCTGCGGGCAGTAGTCACAGTGAGGATCCCTTTGTTAGGCCCCCTCTGCAGTGATGTTTGGAGCCTTGTTCCCAGAGCCCTGAGCCTGTTTTCCCAACCCACCCAACATTTCTCTAAGCTGCCTGGGATTCTTTAATAAATTCCTTATTCTGCTTAATTGGCTACAGTTTGCTTTTTATGCTTACAACTAGGAACTCTGACCTAAATACTCTTTATGAAAAAGTAATGATTAAACAATATGAAATATAAAGAACGAGGAAAAAGAATGTACCATCTGTCCCCACTTCATCTGTAATAAATTATCTTTGACCCACTCTCTCTCAGCCCGTCCTTGACATTTCTTTTATTCTCATTAGTTTGCTTGAAAAAGAAAAGAAAGAAAAGAAAAGAGGAGAGGGGGGAGGGGAGGGGAAGGGAAGGGAAGGGGAGGGAAGGGAAGGGAAGGGAAGGGAAGGAAAAGAAAAAGCAACCAAATTTTGAATTCCACGTTTTGTTCCTTGTCCACTAGGATGATAATTACAGATATTAAATTGAAGTAGTCTTGAACCCAATGCCAGCATTTCCCAGTATCCATATACTTCTCTCCTTGTTCTGGAGCAAAGACAGCTTTGGGCATGACCACTCTCAAGATAGGAAATGGCACAAAGAGTCAAATTATTGACTTTTGGGTTCCTACAGAGATTCTTCAAGTCACCTCAATAAGGAGATGTTGGGGGCCCCTGGGTGGCGCAGTTGGTTGAGCGACTGCCTTCGGCTCAGGTCATGATCCCGGAGTCCCGGGATCGAGTCCCACATCGGGCTCCCAGCTCCATGGGGAGTCCGCTTCTCACTCTGACCTTCTCTCTCTCACTCTCTCTCTTTCCTAATAAATAAATAAATAAAATCTTTAAAAAAAAAAAAATAAGGAGATGTTGATCTTCAAAACATGATTTTCAATATCAAAAGCCAGATGTTTGAGGGTGCCAAGAAATGTGATGAGTTTGTTGTTAGAAGTCCAAAAATCTTCTCTGTGAATGTCAAGGCAGACTGGGAGAACTCACACACTAATGTTAGTGCCAAAACAGAACATGAGGGTGCCCTAAGCAGAGGCCCGGGTTTTATTCCACTCTAAAGGGGGTGTGGCTGAGGGGGGCATGGACCTGGAGAAGCCTCAGGGGTATACATGAGGACGGGATGAGCTGTGTGGATCTGGCTGCCCAAGAACGGAAGTAGCCAACAGGAAACCAAAGAACAATGTAAATCAGTGGGAGTGACCACATGGCAGTCCTTTGCCTGCCCCCTATACCATGATCCTTGTCACATACCACTTAGCTCACTGCCCAGAATATGGGAGCTGGGCAGTAATGTTGCTCCTGTCCTTGTCACCATTAAGATGAATAGATAGGCGTCCTCCTCAGTCAGCACTGGATCAAGCCCCCAAACATTATTATAGGCTACTGAAAAGAGGGGCTGGCTGGCTCCCAAGAGGACTTCAGTGCACAGCGGCATCTGGGGCACACTCGGAGTTCTGGGGAAGATCAGAGTTAGGAAGGAAGTGGAACATTGGATTCTGGGAGGCTGGGAAGCCCACACCTCGCTGGTGCCTCTGATGGGCTCTGATGTTGAAGGAGGTGCAGTCAGCTGCATAGATTCAGGAAGAAAGAATAGGAAGTGGGGGGGGGGGGGGCCTCTGAGGACCGTGGTGTAGAGAGAACACATCACTGAATCCCCAGAGACAGATTTTGAGGATTAAAGAATAATGTGACTGGGACCAGTCTGATAACCACGAACTTAGTTTTCTCCTCTTTCCGTTGTGCTCTTTTCTAGCAGAGGTGGTCTCAGATGCCCTCCATGATGTTCTGTTTTATGCCTAACCATCCCCCTTGAGGCTGGGAGCCCTTCTGAACAGCTCCATGAACCTCACTACCTTTGTTTCTCACCTCTTGATTCTTACCAGTCTGGGAGGCTCAGGCACTTTTTAGGGATAACATACAAGCTTAAAAATAAAAATGTTTGGGAATTAATACTCTTTCCCCCTTGTATAGATTGTAAGCTCCTTTGAGACAGGGAACCCATCTTCTACAAGATGCCTTATTTTATGAACTACTCAAACAGAGTAGTCAAATGCTCACTGACTGACATCTATTTCCCTCAATTTTGATGGAAATGTTCATGGCTTTGTCCTCCGCGTCACTGGTGACAATATCAACAGCACTAGATGTTCCAATCGTGTTTGTTTTTCTTTCCCAAGAGGGCTACCTTGCACTCCTCTGGCTTACCCACTGGCTTCACCCACTGGCTTACCAAACCCCAGCCTTGGCCAATAAAGCCATCTGGCACATGACTTCACAGATACTGAAGATAATAACCTTTAGGACACACCAGGATTTCTGGCTTCACCTGCTGGCTTGAAGCATCTGGAGCCCTTGGTTATGTTTTCTTAACTTTGTTCTACATTTAATTGTATTAAAAACATTGTATTGATTAGCAAATTAATAAGGGTTAGTATGATACTCGATGTAAACACCTAACCCAGCTTCGACACCCATGGAGCTCTTTCCCTGTGAGCTCTTCTTGTTACCTACTCTTCAGAGAAATAAGTTTATTCGTCATTCTCTCACATAGCCATTTACCACACCGTAGGAGAAAACACCAAGTTGTTGAACTTGGCTTGATTTGATTTTTGTTTGTTTGCGTTGCTTGGTATATTTTTAATGTAAGCCCCCTCCTATTTTCCCAGCATTTTCTACTTTCTAAAGTGGTCACAAGTATTAGCACAGTAAGATGTATGTGAAAAGAAACTACGTTCTCTGTGCATTATTCATGGCCTTCGTTACTCAGAAAGGACTGGCCTAGTTTCCTGTTTCCACCGGGACTTTTTGCACAGCCCACATTCAGTGTGACTGTTAGCAGTCATGGCAGGTAATATTCTATTCAGCCCAATCTAGACAGCCACACAG
>JAPYYJ010002441.1:0-12824 GCA_028533885.1 Nasua narica | reverse complement strand
TGAAAGTGGAGTGGAATATTTAGTGTTGAGAGGAGAAAAAAAGAAATCCACAATTTTGTACCCTATGAAATTATCTTTTAGAAGTGAAGTAGAGGGACGCCTGGTTGGCTCAGTTGGTTGGGCGGCTGCCTTCGGCTCAGGTCATGATCCCAGCATCCTGGGATCGAGTCCCACATTGGGCTCCTTGCTCGGCAGGGAGCCTGCTCCTATCTCTGCCTCTGCCTGCCTCTCTGCCTGCTTGTGTTCTCTCTCTGTTAAAAAAAAAAAAAGGGGGGGCGCCTGGGTGGCTCAGTTGGTTGAGCGACTGCCTTCGGCTCAGGTCATGATCCCGGAGTCCCGGGATCGAGTCCCATATCGGACTCCCAGCTCTGCGGGAAGTCTGCTTCTCCCTCTGACCTTCTCCCCTCTCATTCTCAGTCTCTCTCTCTCTAGTAAATAAATAAATAAAATCTTAAAAAAAAAAAAAAGAAGTGAGGTAGAAATAGTGACTTTTTCAAACAAAAATTGAGGAAATTTGTCAGTATACTTACATCACAAAGTAAGTCTTGTTGATAAGGAATTTTTTTGAGAGAAAGAAAATGATATAAGAAACTCAGATATACATAATGAAAGGAAGAATATCAAAGAAAAAATGTATGAAGGGAAAATGAAAATTTTTATTTTATATATTCCCAGTTGATGTAATAGATAACAGTTTAAAATAGTAATAGCAACAATGCATTTCATTATGGATTTATGTGTGTGTGTGCTTATATATGAGTGAAACCAATGATGGAAATAATACAGGGATGAAGGGGGACAAATTAGGATAATCTTATTATTATAAGATCCTTAAACTACCTGTGAACTGTTACAGGGTTATTTGAAAATGGACTTAAAAAAATGTGGACTTAGATTAGTGGCAATATGTATTGCAAATTTAGGTCACTACTAAAAACAAAAAATTATAATAACATACTAAAAAGAAAATCTAATCATATAAAATGCTTAATTAAAATGACAAAAAGAAGAAAAAGAGTAGAAGACAAAAATGGGAACAGAACAAGAACAAGAAACAGAGAACAGTAATACATATGGTAGATATTAATGCAATTATATCAATAGTCACTTTGAATGTCAATCATCTAAATGTACTCATTGAAATACAAAGACTGTAATAGTGGATCAAAAGACAAGGCCTACCTATATGTTATGTACAAGAAAGTCACATTACATATAAAGACACATATAGATTAAAAGTAGAGGAATGGAGAAGAATATGTAATACTAAAGAAAATATGTAATACTAATCAAAGAAAAGTAGAAGTAGATATATTATTTTCATAGAGAGCAGACTTCAAAGCAAGGAAAGTTATCCAAAATAAAGAAGGGAGCTATATAATGACTATATAATGACAAAAGGGTTAATTCTCCAAGAAGACATAGTAATGCTTAATCTGTATAAGCCTAACAACAGGACATCAAACTATGTGATGTAAAAACTGGTAAAACTCTTATTGGCGATTTCAGTATCCCTATATCAGATAGGGACAAATCTGGCAGGCAGAAAAGTCAGTAAGGACATAATTGAACTCATCATTACCTTCAATCATTTGATATAATTTCCATCTGTTGACTATTTTATTCCAGAGCAGCAATATCCAACAATACAGAATATTTGGGAAGATATACCACATTCTGAACCATAAAACACACCTAACAAATGTAAAAGAATAAAAAAGCATATAATGTCTGATCTCAGACAATGGAACTAAACTAGAAATAACAGAAACATTAACTGGAAAATCCCAAAATAAATGGAAATTAAACAACATGCTTTTAAAGATTATTTTTTATTTGACACAGAGAGAGAGATCAGAAGTAGAGAGGCAGGCAGAGAGAGAGGGGGAAGCAGGCTCCCCGCTGAGCGGAGGGCTCAATGCGGGGCTCATCCCAGGACCCTAAGACCATGACCTAAGCCGAAGGCAGAGGCTTTAGCCCACTGAGCCACCCAGGCACCCAAACAACATAGATCCAAGAAAAAACATGAAGATAAATTTTAAAAAAAGACCTTTAACTTAATGAAAATGAAAATACAATATACCAAAGTTTGTGGTATGTAGCATAAGCAGTGCTTAGAGAGATATTTATAGCATTAAATACACATATTAGAAAAGAAGAAAGATCCAAAAATCACTAATCTAATTTTCCTCCCTGGGAAACTAGAAAAAGAAGAGCAAATTAAATCTAAAGAAAGAGAAAATATAATAAGAATAAAAGCAGAAATCAATAAAATTGGAAATAGGAAATTAAAAAAGAAAATCAATGAAACCAAAAGCTGGTTCTTCAAAAAGATCAATAGAAGTCAATAAACTTTTAGCTAGCTTAATTAAGAAAAAAGAACATGCAAAAAGGAAAAAGAAAAAGAAAAAAGAACATGCAAAAATTCCCAACAAAGTAGAATTATACACATCTAGTTTTATTTCCAGTAAGTAACTCTTGTTCAACTTTCAAATATCAATTAATGTAATCCAAAAGGGAAAAAGAATAACAAGATTTTGTCAGTAGATGCAGAAATAGCATTCAAAGAAAGCCAAATATCCATTCATGATAAAAACTCTCAGTAAACTAGGAACAGAAGGAAACTTGTACAATGTGATAAATAATCTCTACAAAAAACTATGGGTAACATTATACTTAATGATGAGAAATTCTAAACTTTCCCACTAAGATCAAGAATGAAATAAGGATGTCCATTCTCATGACTTTTCAATTGTATTGGGGTTTAGCTAATGCAATAAGATATGAAAAGGAAAAAAAAGGCAAAAAGATGGGGAAGGAAGAAATAAAACCATATATGATTATCTGTAGAAAATGTGAAAGAATTGACAAAAAAAACCCACCAACTCCTGGAACTAATAAATAATTATAGCAAGGTTTCCAGATATGTGGTTAATATACAAAATTCAGTTGCTTTTCCATATACTTGCAATGAATAAGTGGGATTTGAAATTAAAAACATAATAATATTTCCATTAGCATGCCAAAAGTATTTAAATATGTATCTAATAATATATATACACAGGGTATTTGTGAGGAAAACCATAAAACCTTTATGACTGAAATCAAAGAGTAACTTAAATGGAGAAATATTCCATGTTTATGGTTAGGGAGATTCTATATTGTCAACATGTGAGTTCCTCCTAAATTGATACATATATTCCATACAATGTCTATCAAAATTCCAGTATTTTGTGGATATCAACAAATTGATTCTAAAGTTTAGATAGAGAGACAAAAGACCCAGAATAGCCAACACAATTTTGAAGAACAACAGTTAGAGAACTGACATTACCTGACTCTAAAACTTACTATAACGCTATAGTTATCAATACAGTGTGGAATTGGTGAAAAAATATATATGTATATATACAAAAAGATCAGTAGAACAGAATAGAGAGCCCAGAAAAATAGACCCATATAAATGTAGTCAACTGATCTTTGTCAAAGGAGCAAAGCCAATACGATGGAGAAATAGTCTTTTTCAACAAATGATGCAGGGACAATTTGACATCCACATGAAAAATAATATAGATACAGACCCTATGTTTCTTAAAAAACAACTCAGAACGAATCATAAACCTAAACATAAAATGCAAAACTATAAAACTCCTAGAATACAACATAGGAAAAAACCTAGAAGACCTTGGGTATGGTGATATCTTTTTAGATACAACACCAAAGGCATGATCATGAAAGGAAAAATGGATGAGCTAGGCACAATTAAAATGAAAAACTTCAGCTCTGTGAAAGACAATGTCAAAAGAAGACAAACCACAGACTGGGAGGAAGTATTTGTAAGAACATATCTCATAAAGGAATTTTATCCAACAATAAGAAGACAAACAATGGCCCAAACATGGGCCAAAGACATGAACAGACACCTCACCAAAGAGAATACACAGATGTCAAATAAATGGATGAAATGATGTTTCCCATTATGTGTCATTGGGAAAATGCAAATTAAAACAATGAGATATGGCTGTACACCTAGCAGAATGCTGAAAATCTGGAATACTGACAACACAAAATGATTGGGAAGGATGTAGGGCAATAGGAATGGTCATTCATTGCTGGTAGAAATGGAAAACGGTATAGCTATTTTGGAAGACAGTTTGACTTGTTCTTATAAAAAGACCATAGGACTCTGCAATCATGTTACTTGGTATTTACCCACAGGAGTTGAAAACTTACATCCATACAAATACCTACACATACATGTTTATCAAAGTTTTATTCATAAATGCCAAAATTTGGAAGCCACCAAGGTGTTTTTTAGTAGGTGAATAGAAAAATGAACTTCGGCACATCCAAACAATGGAATATTATCCAGTGCCAAAAAGAAATGAATTTTCAAGTCATGAAAAGACATAGAGGAAACGTAAGTGCATATTACTAAGTAAAAGAAGCCAATCTGAGAAGGCTACATTCCATATGTTTCCAACCATAAAAGGCAAAACTAATGGAGATAGTAAAAAAAAATCATTGGTTTTCAGAATTTGGTGGAGATAGGAGGGAATAACTGTAGCATAGAGGATTTTTAGAGTTTATGATACCATACTGATTCATTATACATTTCTTTAAACCAAGAATGAATTTTAAGATAAACTGTGGACTTTGGATAATTATCAGGGCCCAATGCAAGTTCACCAATTGTAACAAATATACTACTCTGGTGGGGATGTTGATAATGGGGAAGACCATGCCTGTGTGGGAATGGGGGTACATGGGAAATCACTCTTTCTCTCAGTTTTGCTGTGAACCTAAATGGCTACTCCCCAAAAATAAAGCCTACAAAAAATCAAAATTACAAGTAGACTATTTGGATAGGCTAATAAATATATGCCAATCGGGTGTTAATGAACGCCAGCCAAAATATACTAGGTACAGATTATCTTAGAAAAAATAATTTAGTTAGCTTTCAAATAGCATGCTATGTAGGTAGTATAATAATTTTCAGGAATGTAAGAATTTACATATTAATTCTCCCAATTTCTTTGAAGAATGAAATATAGCTTTAATAATAAAATACACAGAGAGCCCATTTATAGAGCATAAAGTGTTTTTCCTAAGGTCTTCCTCCTCTCAGAGACCAATTTCTGTATTTGTTTCCATCTACACAGTATCCCATATAATTTCTTGGAAGTTATTGTATTTCGACTACTCTGTGCCTTAAGGTTTTTTTTTCCCCAAATACATTTATTTTACTTTTTCAGTGTTACAAGATTAATTGTTCATGCACCACACCCAGTGCTCCATGCAATATGTGCCCTCCTCAATACCCACCACCAGGCTGTGCCTTAGTTTTTAATATTCATGCTTGCTTTTCCTTATTTTTATATTTTTAGCCTTAGAATTTTAGTAGGAAAAAAAGTGTGCCATTAAGCTTCTATTATTTATTTATAAACTCTCTTGCTTGTCAAATGATTAAATTGGGGAAAACTCATACATCATTGAGATTATAAAGAAGGTATGAAACAATAATTGTTTTATTTCTCTAGCATCTACTTATTTCCTATTTTAATATTGTATTGTATTAATATTGTACAATTTAGTATTGTAGTTGTCCTCATTTAATGTCAAATTCTTTTTGGGAGGACTTTACTAACATTTTAGATGACACATGTTATTTTGAAGTGGCTCCTTCCATAAGAATGAAAGGAAAGAGAAAATGTATATATGTTGAGTACCTATTTTTATTTGTAGGTTTATTTTATTTATTTGGGAGTAGTGAGTGTGTTTAGGATGTTGGCATTTAGATGTGAGTTATAGCCCATTATAAACTATATTTGCTTTGGAGGGATATTTTTTCATGATGTGCTTTTTACATATAGTAATTTGAAGGCAGGGCACAGGGCCATGGGGGAAGTGTGCTTTCGGCTCCATGTCAAAGCAGATCTGAAGAAATCTGATGAAAAGGGAAAGAAATGAATATGTCCCATGGACATCAGTCAGCTGTAGAGAGCTGGTTGTTAAATATCCTTTTAAATATCTAACTATTTAGTTGTACTGATGTGGCAAAAACTTCTGACCTTGATTCAGCTGATGTCAGAGAGGTGATCTTGGGAATATTATCTCACCATAATGTGAGAATGTTAACATTATATGTGACAGTATTAATAAAGAAAATTAATGGTGTTAATTCTCTGTATGTTGTTAAATTATAAGAAATTTCTATGTAAAATTAAAAATTGGAAACAAGTTACTCATTATGCAAACTGACAGTAACAATAGTACTTCATATATATTCATGAATAGTAACCACTCAGTGTGGTCCAATTTTCCTCTCAGTCAGCTTTTCATCATGACATTTTTGTTGTAAAATGGTGCAGCATGTTTTTCTTTTAATTTTCTCTTGCATGAACAAGTTCAAAGCAACCAGTCTATAATTATCCATTCAAAAACAATAGCTAATTGATTTTTATAAGTTTCTACTCTATCATCTACCTGCAGAGATAATTAAGCACACATCAAGAAATTAGGTGCTCACTTTTGGTGTAATGTAGATTTCATTTTACCTTTGGATATGTTGATTAGAATTTTCCTTTGAGAGTTGGAGCTTGTTGGCATCTAAGCTAAGGTACTTATGAAAGAGGAAAAAAATAGTGTGGTGTAGTCCTGTATCTTTTGGCAAAGAAAAATATCTTTGATGTAGTAAATACTAAATGTTTTTCTTTAAAAAAAAACACAAAATATTAAGTGCTGATTGCTATACAGCATATCTGTCAATTCTTAGTTTATACCATTTGACAATAAAGAGGTCGACTGACCATTTCTCTGGGAAAAATGATGAAGCTACACAAAAGTACTGTCAAGGCTTGAGAGGTTCTAAAGAATTGGAGCAGTTGATTCTGGCAAATGCAACATTATAGGGTAGCTTTCTTCTTTCGGGTGCATGTGGGCTGCCCAATACAGTAGCCACATGTGGTTATTCAAACTTCAATTAAATCAAAGTAAAATAAATAAATTCAGTCCCTCAGTTGCTGTAGCCACATTCAGTGGCTAGTAGTTATGCTGCTGGTAAACACAGAGCATATTTCCATTATCTTTGAAGTTCTGTTGGACTGACCTGGGGTAGACTTGTGGATGGGGAGGTCCAACAGTTGGGGATGTCCAACAGTTGGGGATGTCCAACAGTTGGGGATGTGGTTTTGAAAGTGAGGAGTGAGATTCTATAAAGGATTACTAATTTTATGGTCACCCAATTTAAAGTAAGATTTGGAACTATGAAATAGAGGAGCTTGCTAAGAAAAGTAAGACACAGCCCTTTTAGAAGCCGGAAGACTGGATAATAAAAAAGAATGTTTACTTAGAGGGGAAGATTCAAACTTTCCCGTGTCTTCAAGTCTTGAGTAACTGGACCTGAACTTTTAGTGTCCTCCTGGAATTATTCTTTTCCAAGAATGTGTGCAGTGTGCAATCTTACACTGAAGAGCAGAGGCATTCTGTAAAGACGCCAGAGTTTAAAATCTCCTCCTTTGCAGGGACTGTCACTACTCATGCTTTTGGAAATTTTGCTTCTCTTTTTTTGCCTTAATGGTCAGCACCAAGCTGGTTCCAAGCATCCCAAAGTCTCTTTTTTTTCCATGCTAATGAAAGACTTGTGGCAAATCTTTTTTGGGGGTAATTTTGAGGAAGTGTGAGATCTCTGAGAGAGAGAGTTTTTAATTAAAAATGCAAATAAGTGCTTCAAAATGAAATCTCGTACCCAGTATCACTTGCTATTCCAAAGGCTTTATAAACTGACTTAGCATCCAGATCAGGGGATCATTGTTTTCCACAATTGGTCTCATGATATTTACGTGTTTCTTCCCCTCCCAGTCACATCCTGAACCTTGTTTGAGGATGTCATTTTAGAAGTCGGTGTTCATAGTCTCAATAGTTCTTGATTTTGTCAGACTTTTGAAATTGTATACATCTCATTAGTGTGAAGTGGGATTTTACTTTAATTTGTATTTCCCTGAGTATTAGGAAGCTTGAGCATCTTTCTACATGGCATTAGCCATTTAGCTTCTTTTTCTGTGAATTGTCCTATTTCTCTAGTGAGTTATTTTTCTTTATTTTCAATAATTATGCATCTGTTTATTTATTAAAATTCTTAATGTACTGTCTTGATTGTTTACCCATGTTTTAAAAATCATTTCTTTTAGGGACACCTGGGTGGGTCAGTAGGTTAAGTGGCTGCCTTCGGCTCAGGTCATGATCCCAGGGTCCTGGGATCGAGTCCTGCATTGGGCTCCTTGCTCGGCAGGGAGCCTTCTTCTCCCTCTGCCTGCTCTGCCTGCCGCTCCCCCTGCATGTACTCACTCTCTCTCTCTCTGAAAAATAAAATCTTAAAAAAAAAATTTCTTTTTCCACGGCTTGTCTTTTATCTTTTTATATCTTTCTGTAAACAAACCTTTTACATTTTAATGTAGTCAAATATATTAAGTTTTACTTTTATGGTTTATACATTTTGTACCTGTATACATCTTACCCTATCCAAAACTAATGACATATTCTCTGACATTTTCTCTTAAGAGATGTAGAGCGTTGCTTTCATTTACATGCTTATTCTAATTTGGCTTTATATTTCCTATTGTAGGAGGTAATTTATAGAAAATGAACAACCAATTGCTTACAACTATTTATTGATAAGTTCATTATTTTATTTTATTTTTTTAAAGATTTTACCTATTTGTCAGAAAGAGAGAGAGAACACAACCAGGGGGAGTGGCCAGCTGAGGGAGAAGCAGGCTCCCCACTGAGCAAAGAGCCTGATGAGGCACTTAATCCCAGGACCCTGGGATCATGACCTGAACCAAAGGCAGAGGCTTAACCAACAGAGCCACCCAGGCATCCCAATGAGTTCATCATTTTAGTGCTATTCTGTAGAGCCACTTATGTCATTATGTCAGGATTGCATAGATGGGTGGTTCTCAGTGGGCTTTCTTGCTATGTTTCACTAGTCTCCTTGTTCCTGTGCCAATACCATAGTGTCTTAATTACTGTTTCTTGACATTAGATCTTGATATCTCATGGGCAAAATCCCCCTATTCCTTCTTCAATATTTTGGTCTTGCTCCTGGCCCAGGAAGCTTCTTAGTTTATTTCTGAGTCCAATAATCACTTTTATTTAATGTCGCTTTCAATATTTTATCTATCTTAATGGCAGGCAGTACGCACCAGATTCTGTGTTTACTATGCCGTCTTGACCTTGCGAAGAGCTTGAGTGCCCCTGTGTTGATCTTGTTCCCGTGTGCAGTCCACTCACCTATGGTCGTTGTATGGAACCCATGTGGTGCTCCCACAGTCTGCTTGAAATGGCAGAAGAAGGTCAGGATAGGTTAGCAAGGAATGAAGACGTGCGACAACCCAACTGTGTCTTCAGCACATCTTTTTGCTTCTGGTATCACTGCAACTGGAATTTCAATAGCTTCCTATTGATAGTTAGGAGCAAGCATTCCAGTCAAAACCACGATTCATCTTTCAGAATCAAAGTGGCAGTGTTAGACTCCAGTACTTTAAAAACATTATGTTCCCTGATTTAAGTTTCCTGTCCCTAGGAACCCATGATTTAAATTGTCACAGTTCGGAATCATAAGGATAAGGAACAATTATATTATATTTTTTTAAAAAATTATATTATCTTTGGGGGCACCTGGGTGGCTCAGTGGGTTAAAGCGTCTGCCTTCGGCTCAGGTCATGATCTCAGGGTCCTGGGATCGAGCCCCGCATTGGGCTCTCTGCTCAGCGGGGAGTCTGTTTCCCTCTCTCTCTCTGCCTACTTGCGATCTCTCTCTCTCTGTCAAATAAATAAATAAAATCTTTTAAAAAATTATATTATCTTTTATTTTTTTACTTGCTTTATTTAAATTCGATTAGTTAACATATAGTGTGTCATTAGTTTCAGATACAGAGTTCAGTATTTCATCAGTTGCATATAACACCCAGTGCTCATCACATCACATGCCCTCCTTAATGCCTATCACCCACGTACTCCATGGGTGTACGTGGGTGAAGGGCATCACTCCCCTCCCGCAAACCTTAGGTAGTGTCCTGTAGTTAAGAGTCTCTTATGGTTTGTCTCCCTCTCTGGTTTCATCTCATTTCATTTTTCCCTCCCTTCCCCTTTGATCCTCTGTCTTGTTTCTCAAATTCCTCAGATCAGTGACGATCCTCTGTTTTAAAAACAATTATATTAAAAGTCAATCTAGATCTAGAAGAGATTATGCAGAGTGAAATAAGTCAAGCGGAGAGAGTCAATTATCTTATGGTCTCACGTGTGGAGTATAAAGAAAATCATGGAGGGCATCGTGAGAAGGAAGGGAAGGGCGAATGGGGGGAAATCAGAGGGGGTGATGAACCAGGAGAGACTGTGGACTCTGAGTAACAAACTGAGGGTTTTGGAGGGGAGGGGGTGGGGGAGTTGGGCGAGCCTGGAGGTGGGTGTTGAGAAGGGCACGTATTGCATGGAGCACTGGGTGTGGTGCATGAACAATCAATCTTGTAACACTGAAAAATTAAAATAAAAATATTTGGGGAGAAAAATAAATAAATAAATAAATAAAAGAGAAAAATAACTGTTGGTTTCAAAAAAAAAAGTCAATCATTTGTTGCACCTATAGGAGGCACTAGCTCTATCTCCAACTCTTAATCTCGTGGATTTGTGCTAGCAAGAGGAGAGACAGTCTCCTTTATCATTGACCATTTGTCCTCTAAGCCAGCTTCCAGCTTGATATGGTATCCCCCATCTTTGGTAGCAGGCATTCTCTTATTAGGTAAGCTCTTTTCATGCAGTTGATAGAGTTCATGATCCTATCTGTGAGTGAGTTCTCTGGATCCACCTCCTCCCCCTTTCTTAAAAATCTAATGTATGTTCCTGAAATACTCTGATCTAGAATATGACATTTAGCCTGGACATTCCTCTAGACTGAAGGTTTGTGTTCCTCCACCTGCAAATAGTCATTATGAATCATAACGACACCATACATTTTGTAGCTTAATGAAGTCTCTTAATAATGCCATGTCTATTTGGTAAATATACTGTAACCTTGTGGTTTTAAAAAGGAATTTAAAAATCACTCTTTTGGTGTGTTATACTAATATGAAAATGACATTTTCTGCACCATACAGTTAGATTATAATTTTCTTACCTTGTCTCCGAGGTGAACAGGCTGTGCTAGTAAGCTAAACGTCAGGGATTGAAGTTAAAGGAAAAAAAATATGTAAGGTTTTTCAGTAAGATCATAGTGGGTGAAATTCTTACCTTCTTAATTTGTTTTTTAGTTTTTGTTTTCACAACCCAGTGACCGAAAGTAAAAAAAAGTGGTGAGATATGTGGGACAAATTACAAAATAACTTGTATAAACCTCACATGCATCAATTAATGGAATGTTTCTAAATTTAGATTTAATATTGAATTTGTACACAGACCCAGAGACCGTCAACCACTATTTTAAATCAAAGCAATTGCACTTCACTAAATAGAACAAGCCACTTTTATGGCAAAATCTATTTAATTCGGATGGATTTAACTTTAAGGAAATGAATCAAATAATATTTTAAAATAGAGAATCAGTATGTAAAATAACTTTATAAGTCTGCAATTATTCAACATTGCACACTTGTTCTAGGTAATCCCATTATCCTCCTAATTAACTTCTAGTCTTAATTTAATTGGTGTGTTTTCTTCTTGTTACAGTTCATTTGTTATTTTTAAAAATATATTTACTGAGAACACACAATATATCAGACTGTACTAAGCACTCATGGAAATTATAATTCAGTAAGGGAGTAAAAATAATAAATTAAGCAAGAAATGAACACATAATTGCCAATTGTGAACAGTACTAGAAGGAGAAAGCAAGAGCGGCCTCAGATAACATTGTAGTCAGAGCTTATCCTGACTACAAAATTTAAAAGGGGCAAGTTAAAGTTGAGGAAGGTTAAAGTTGGTGGAAGGTACAGCAATCTGGACATGGAAAGTTTTTAAATTTATCCTGAGCGTTTGGAAGTCATCGAAGGGTTTGAAGGTTGAGAGAATTCTACATTGGTGCAATCTGAAAGCAACAAAAGCAACAACTAAACCGAAATCCAGCTCAACTACTTGTGGGATTGAGTAAATCCACCATAACATTGTACTGAAAGGTGTGCTCATAAGAGATGGCCCAGATAAGTGGCAGCTGTCCAAAAAGGAACGCAAAATAACCAGGAGGAATGCCTTCAGAGTTCTGGAGGAAAAGTCAAGCAATACGCAAAAATAAAGAGGTTTCACACATAAGCAAGTAGTGGAGATAAAATGAAATAAAGGAAACCGTCAAAATAGTCCACAAAACCGAAAATCAAAACAAAGAACATACGGGGGAAACAGAAAAGAGCAAGATGTATCCAACCATACCCATCATCACACTAAATAAGCTAAACTAAATGGTCGAAGTATCCAACTAAAAAAGTAGAAATTGTTACATTGAATTAAAAAAATAGGACCCATTTGGATGCTGTCTCTAGGAAACGCCCGTTAAAAGTAAGCACACGGGTAAGTTAAGGGTAAAGAGGTAGACAAACACTTCATAAAAGAAAGCTGTGCCAATTTCTAGTAAAGGAGACTGCAGAACCCAGAGTCAATTCAGTGGGAAGACAAGACAACCCCAAGTAATTTTGCCTCTAACAACAGAGTCTCAAGATCCTAGCAAAATCTGATTGAACTGAAATGAGAAAAACAACAAATCATCCCAAACTACCAAAGGAGACTTCGACCTTCTTCTCTCAGTAATTGACAGAACGAGAGAAGAAGAAATTAACAAG
>JAPYYJ010002440.1:0-12829 GCA_028533885.1 Nasua narica | reverse complement strand
GAATGTGGGCTCCAAGGTAGCCATTGTTCCATTCATCCCTATTTCGCTAAAGATTTCCTGTAGCTGGCACAGAGTATGTGTTCGATACATCTTTCAACCTAAAGAAAGTAAGTCCATTCAACATTTCAGTAGATTGTATTCTCAGTTTCTTTCAAGCTCTCCCACTAGCCTGAGAGGTCCTTCTGGGAAGGATATTTTTTAAAATCTTTGTAGCCCCACAATAGCCAAGTATATTGTAGGTGCTTAATAATCATTTATGGAATAAATAAAGGATGAATTTTTTAGCTGATTGCTTTTGAACATAAGCCTTTTGTTAGCATATAGAATAAATAAATTCTTGGATCAGGTAAATAGCATAACTTAATCAAAATTAAAAAGAAATTAAAGATACATGGTACAACTTGATCAAAATTAAGGCAATATCTTGTAAGTATAATATTTACTTGATATAATAAATCAGCAGTTGTGTCTAGGGACCCTAATCCTTGCCTCTCAGGCAAATTATGGCAGTGGGTCACTCACTGAGTTTTAAAATTCCCAGACTTAGGGTCTACCCCAATGTATTAAATCAAAGTCTCTAAAAATTAGTTTAGGCAGAGGTTTTATTTTGTTTTTCCAGATTTTCTCGAGATTCATGTGAAAGTTGAGAACTATTCTGGCCCTCTAACTTGCTAGCCCTGTGATCTTGAGAAAACGATTAATTTCTCTGAGCCCCAATGTCCAATCTTTCATTAAGGAAGGATTAATATCCTTCATTAAATGAAGATAATTATCATACCTCCCTTCTCAGGTTGAGAACATTTAAATGAAATAATCCCATAGGAAGTATTGAACACAATACCTAGAATGTTAAAGCATAGAGTAAACATTACTGTTGTATTAGCAATGTTTTTATTACTGGAGTGTATGCCATACTGCCACCCATGAGCCACTATTGCCACATCTTGGCCAAATATCCTAACTGCAGGTCCCTGTTCTTATATTTAAGTAATTGAAACTGGACCAACCTACCAGCTCTAACTCAACTTGTACCATAAGAGAGAGGCCAGCTCCCAACCATCCTCCCTTCCATCAATCTCTGCTATCAAGGCCAACATTGTCCCCCAGTTATTGCTAAGAATTAAATTATGCAAGTCTCATTCAGGCTTGAGATTGCTTCTTCTTGGAGGGGAAGAAGAACAGGCAACAGGAAAACCCTCTAGGACAAAACTTTCTAAGTGTTATCCATCCCAAAAGGACAAAAAGATGACATGAGAAAACCTGCTGTGTGGGGAAATTGTTTCGAAAGATAATTTGGATTTATTCATTAATTTCCTTTCTCTTATCTCTTTTAAGTCCTTATAACTCTAGCAAGTCCCTGATGTCTGTTTCCATTGCATTAAAAAGGAGCCAAATGAGTACATTCTATGAAAATTGTAGCACATGTAAACTCTTTAAGATAGATTCAGAAACCAATTTATATATTAGCATTAGGGAAAACAAGGTAAATATTTATAAGGAAAATAAATGCTTAAGTAGAAAAAGCATCCATGAAGAAAACAGCCTAGGAATTCCTATATTCTACCAAGAGGGTAGAGGTGATAAGAAAACAGAAACAAAGTTCTAGAGCTGAGAAAATGTGGACAGAAGGTCTACAGTTAGAGACATCAATACGATGTCTGCTACATACCTCATTTCAAATCTACCATCAAAGATGGTCCTCCCAAAAAAAAAAAAAAAAGATGGTCCTCCCAATGACAATAAAGAGGAAATACCATTATCCCAGGACTAGAGATGAGGAGATGGAAATGTCCGCATGCCTATTTAATGGCCGAATTCACACAAGACTCAACATGTGACTGGCTTCACTTCACAATTAACCTCTTTTCATCGAGTCATTCTGGGTAGCACAGAGAAGCAGCCCACAACTACCCAAACCACTACTCATCTAACTAAAACAGAATATTGGGATTCACAGGTAAGAAAGGCTCCAGAGATCAGCACGGCCTCTGAGGGAAGGGACTGCTGCTGAGGAAGGCTGGCCAGGGCTGCCTGAGCTCAGCGCTTGGGTCAGAATGGTCTGAAGAAAACAGCTATAGACGGGAACAGGAAGAAATTCGCCAGGGGGTAGGGGACAGTTTTTCTACCTCCAGTCTTCCTGTTTGAATTAGTAGAAGTTTGTTGGGTTTTGTTGTTCTTTTTTTACTTATTGCAAAAGGATGGGTGGAACTTCCCATGGTCCTATGACTTATTGTTCTACTTTGTCAGATGAGGACTCTACAATTTTTTCACTCTTCCTTTCTCTATGGCTACAGAAAAATAAAATTTTTAATCAAAATATTTGATCTTTTCCTATCAGTTCCTCACAGTCTTACCATGTGTTGGTCGGGAACACGTCCCCCTAAAGCTCAGTGCTGTCTCTCAGAGGCCCGAGTGGGCAGGAGGGGATAGGGGGTACTCAGGGAAATCCATACCTATAAGGCTAGGTTTGGAGCAACTAACCACAGGCTCACTACAATGTGTCCTCTGAATTATCTCTGGGCTTTGGATCCTTCAAACTGACGTCTATCTTACAAAGTTCTTATGGGAAACTAAAAAAAAAACAACACAATGAATAAATGAACCCTTCTGTCATGAACAATCAATCTCGTAACACTGAAAAATTAAAATAAACATATTTGGGGAGAAAAAAAAATGAACCCTTCTGCAAAATTTACCAGCTTTAAGTGATGGTGCTAAGCTCAGATCTTTGCATCTATTGTTCTCATTTAATCCTTAAGACCACTGTTAGTATCCCCTTTCATCAGAAAATGATGCTGAGGCCTAGAGGGGTCAGTTGGCTATCCCAAGCCCACACAGATCCTGAGAAGTGGAGACAATTTTCCCCAATCCCTGTGAGCTTGTGCAGTGTATGGACTTTAGAACCAAATACACGGGCTCAAATTCTGACTCCACGAGCTGTGTGACCTTAGGCATATTTGTAACCTCTCTGTGCCTCACTGTCTTCGTCTCCAAAATAGGGAATAGTAATAGAGACAGCCAATCACAGGTCTGTCATGAGGATTAAAAGAGTTAATACATCTAAAGTTCTTAAATCTGCAAATCCTATCCCATGTGCTGAGGGTTCCCAGGGCGCCAGAAGGCACTCATAGAGAGTTGCTGGGACATTTAAAATGTTCAAGGGAAATGTGGTGATCCCGGACAACCGTCTGACATTGAGTGAACTACTAGCTCCAAGTCATTCACAGTTTCAACATTAGATTGCACCGCATTCTTTTGGGTAATGGTATATCTTCACAAAGCTGGGTTTTCTGTTAATGCTGTGCAAAAAGGCAAGTCCCACCCAAAATTCAATGCAGAGCAGAGAGGGAGCATGGCAGTGTCCAATCTGATTCTTATGTTTGAACATTTAGGCAGCACCCAACAGGTGCACACGTCCCACTGTAAGCAATTTTGTTCTTTAAGAAAGAAACAAAAGTATTATCTTTTAATTTATGTATGTCATTTTCTTTCAAATGGCTACTTGAGTCGTCAGGACATAAATATGTATTGAGTTGCTGAGACCTAACTACTTAGTAAATGGATATGATGGGTATCTCTTTCAGCCCAGATGTGCCCTAAAAAAATTATTGTTGCTGTGAATGCCACGAAATGAGGACGTTTGGAACTTCTGGGTTGGAACAATTCCTGATGAATAGTCACGCTGTAGAGAAGTCAGCCGTTATTATCAACCTCCACGCTGTACTGAGTCTTATATTAAGTTCTGCCAGTTCTATATGACTAATAGAGCTGATGTTTGTGTCTAAACAGGTTGGAAGCAAGAGAAGGACCGATTTTCACAGATAAAGAGATGAGGCGAGGGCTGGCATATGACTTGTCCTAGATCTTCCAGCTCAGCCTCATGGTGCTGGGACTTTCCCAGAGAGCACCTGTTGCCCTGAACCAGGCTGGTTCCTCGGCAGCGGCGGGGAGGTGGGGGGGAGATATAAAACAAGAAAGAAAATGTATTACAACCATCAAGATTCCTTTTGCTCTTTTTGCTTTTGTGGGGATGGGGTAGGGTGGGGGAGGGGAGTTGGGTCTCTTCCTTCCTTTATTTATCAATTCATTTGAAATGTTATCGAACAATTTTTATGACAGAGTCACTCTGCTGGTTAAGAATGTACATCACCAGAATTAGTTTCCTTCTCTTACTAATTGGGAAGTCTCAAAGTCAGATCCTGACATGACATTCTAGAATTCAAATTCCCATCTGCTACTTTTACCCCTGGGAGATTCATGCCCTGTGGAGATGGGGGGGTCTTCTGCTGTCTTTTAGCAACTTGGCTGGCTTCCTCTGAGACCCTGCCTGGGTGCCAGCAAAGAGGCCGTGGCTCAGATGTTTGATGCTTTAGTCCGAGGACCCGGTTCTGTTATTCCTAAGAAGTAATGGGAAAATATCATGGCGAAAAGACTCCACTTTACGTAGTTAACCATGTTTCTGGAGACAGAGCCTTTTCACAGGTTGTTTCAAGAAGCTTCCCTGAGAGGTCTGTGCTTTCTTGTTTGTTTTGCATATTATTGTTCATGTTTCTCCACAAGTGCTTAGGAAAACGGATTATCTTTACTTGTTTCATGGCATCCCTGAAATCATCCCAAGGGAATGCTTCATATCGGCTACAAGCTGCAAATCAGCTAATTCAAGCAATGGGTAAGGGAGTCCACAAAAGATGCTTTGAGAAGGAAAGGTTCTGCCAGTTCCAAAGGTCCAGCTTTAAGCCTTGAAGCCTCTGCAAGTCTTCATCCCTCCCCTTACAAGGCACTTGCAAGGTGGTTTCTGTTCAAGGACTCAGCCCAGAAGTGCCTTCATCCAGTACGACCCCTTCCTTCTTGCCCTCATCTTGTATCCTGCTGACCTCATTGCTCAGTCCCCTAATTCTGTCTTTGCTTCACTGATGGTGCTGTTTCCTTCCTAGCTACAAATGGGTGTCTTCTCATTTTCCAAAGGTAGCGCTAGACTTTTCATCACAGTGACATTCTCACAAACTGCTTTAGACCAAGCCATTCATTCTTAGAGTTTGAGCCAACCTCAAAGACCTATCTTCCATGGCACGCACAGCATTATCTACTATCATTACTATTATTATTAGCATAAACTATTTGTTTCTTTGTTCCTTCATTGGAGTCTCATTTTCTGGTTGGTAATAGGAGGTCGTATACCTAACTTCCAGGATTATTTCAAGGATTAAATGACATGCTGACTATAAAGTACTTGGCCCAAACTAGCAGGCTCACAGCAAATAGAGTCTCCATTATTATGAGAAGTGGCGCCCCTCCTTCACCCAATGAGGACAAAGGGAAACTTAGAATCTGGGGTAATCAGAAAAGACCCCACAAATATATGCACTCTTACCCCTGGACCTGTGGATATGGTTTGTTAATGGCAAAAGGGATTTTGCAAGTGTAATTAAGGCGGCAGACCTTAAAATAGGGAGACGAGCCTGGATTATCCAAGTGGGCATATCCGATCTTGGGAGGTCTTGAAAACAGAGAGAATTCACCAGCTGGAGGCAGGAAGGTGTGGCAGAAGGGGAAGTGGGAGCAATCTGAAGCCTGAAAGGGATTTAACATCACCTTACCAGAGGAGGGGCCACCTGGCAGATAAGAGAAGGAAGTCAGGTAACCTCCAGAAGCAAAGGCCGGCCCCCAGCTGACAACCAAGCAGAAACGTGCTCCGCGGCCTGCCAACGCCGACCACTGAAACACCTTCCCGCACCTCACGGGCAACCTGATCTTCCTCCCAGAATAAAACAGACACATCATGAATGTAGCCTTTTCCCTTTGTCTGCACAATTGAACAGGTATCTAACAACCTCTGACTGAATCCCTCTCAACCCCTAATGTAGAAACAAAATAGGTGTGGTATCTCCCCGTCAGAGAGAGTGAATAGAGGGAGAAGTTTCGAATGTGTGGAAACATTCAATAGTTTCAAACAAAGAGACCATCGTGAAAAACCCGAATAAAGCCCTTCCGTTAAAGAGAAAGCCAAAGAAAAATAGATGTTAACAAATTTGGTGTATGTTTTCAAAGAGATTCAAGAGAAATTTGTATCTATGAGAAGTTACAAACCAGGGATAAGGAACAACTATCTTCAGATGATCAACATAATTATTGTGAAAATATCATGGAGGCTATGACTAATAAAACGTATTCTTTTAAAAAACTGAAATTGGTTAATTGGATGAAAGGCTTAAGAAATTTTCTCAGAATCTAGGAAAAAAAGAAACATGATGAATGTGGTGAATATACTCAAAATAAACATGGACAAAAAGACCAGATTTCATTCACTTATTACAGGAATTGGAGGAGCAATTATTTAATAGAGAAGCTCCTTATTTAAAGGAGTGGAAAGAAACCAGTAATCGAAAAAAGAGTAGAAGAAAATTCCCTGAGATGTAGAAAGCTTCCATCTTCAGATGAAAAGGCTTACTGAGTACTTGGCAAAATGCAGAGAACCTAGGAGCCAAACTTAATTGACACCTTATTTGCAAGGAAGCCTGGTAAACGTGGTTTGCAGTCAACAAGCAGGGCAGGGAATAGATTTTAGAACAAACGGACAAATTGGCACAATGACCAGGGAAGATTTATTCCATAAATAAAAGTATAAATTAATGTTGGGCAGTTCATTAGACAATTTGCTTAAGGCAATTCATCATCTAAATGGATCAAAAAATGAAAACCGCAAAAAAGATACTGAAGTAGTACTTGAAAAATTAAGAATGAAAGGGTAAAAACAACTACCATAGAGTTGAATACTAAGGACAATGTTACTAAAGTCAAGAAGGATGAAAGATTATTTGTTGTGAGTTATTCAATATTGCTTTGGATCTATTGGCCAAAACAAGAAGATCTTCATCCTTACAAAAAGCAAAAGAAGAAAGGAAAGAAAATACTGAGAGCTATAAATATTAGAGAAGAGGAGACAAAATTACCATTTTATATACTGTCCTTTTATTCCTGTGAAACTTGCAAAAGCACAACTAAATAACTATTGCAACTGATAAAGGTATTCAGTAAGTTAGTAATTAAGAAGCAGTGTACAAAGTCAACATAATAGTAATAGCTAAACAAAATCCAATGTATATAGTACCAAAATTTATTAAATACCAGTGAATGAATAACAAAATGGTGCCAAAAATACTAGAAGACCTTCCTGAAATAACTACCAAGAAAACAGGTATGTTTGGTTGAAAAATAAAAGTACGTGCACTATGGCAAGGCAATTTTGTCTCTAGGAAACTACCATAAAGATGTGGTTAGACTAATGGGCAGAAGATGTTCACTGTAGCCTTGTCTATAATGGCATGTAATTGAAACATCCTACGGTGAACAGTGAAGCAATATTAAATTTAAGAAACAAAGGGGCAAAGGAAGAAGAGAGAGAGAGAGAAAGAGACAAACCCAGAAATAGATTCGTAACTCTAGAGAACACACCGATGGACTGATGGTTACCAGAGGGGCAGTGGATAGGAGGATGGTTGAAATAGGTGACGGAGGGCACCTGGGTGGCTCAGTTGGTTGAGTGACTGCCTTCGGCTCAGGTCATGATCCTGGAGTCCTGGGATCAGGTCCCACATCAGGCTCCCAGCTCCACGGGGAGTCTGCTTCTCCATCTGACCTTCTCCTCTCTCATGCTCTCCCTCACTGTCTCTATCTCAAATAAATAAATAAATAAATAAATAAATAAATAAAATCTTTAAAAAAAAAAGAAAGAAATAGGTGATGAAGATTAAGGAGGGCACTTGTGGGGCTGAGCGCCTGGTGTTGTATAGAATGTCGAATCACTGTAGCGTACACCTAAAACTAATATTGCATTGGATGTCAACTATACCGGCATTAAAACAAAATCTAAAAAATAAACATATTAGGGCACATCCATATAAGCAGAAAGGTCTCAGCAGTAGAGTCATTGTCAGTCGTGGTCCGTCAGGGAATTGGCATCATCTGCCATCTGCCATCTGATTGGCATCAGATGACAAAAGAACTGAGGAGGCAAACGGTGGGGGGTGATGAGGCAACACAGAGTTTAGCAATGGCAGAAAGCTCCTCATACCCCGATGCCTGGACGGACGATGGGGAGGAAGTGGTGTATCTGGAACTGGAAGTTGAAACCTTTCTGCGGAAGCTAGGGCTGCAGTGGGAACCGGAGCAAGGTTCCACACAGGAGACGGCTGGCCTCTTACTGCGGGAGCCAAGAACGAGACGAGTTGCAGTCAGAAGCAATGTTCAACCCATGCGAAGGGCAGAGCAAAACCTCAGCATATCCTTCCCAATCTTCCACCAGCTCCTCCTCCCGTTGGCAGATCTACTTGGAAATTAGAGAGGCACTGGAGCCCGGGATGTGTAATCGCAGTTCAAAACCGAGTAGGAAAAGATGGGGAATGAATCTGAGAGCAAGCAGGCAATAAGCCAACATAACTACTGTGTGATATTTACTGAAGACGAAAACATATTTATGATGCATTTAGGAAAAGAAACAGGTTATGAACATTTATATTGTTCAAATAGGCATATAAACACATAGCTAAATAGATAAGCGCGTAAAAAAATGACTAGAGAACACCGTAATGTTAGCACTGTCTGGATGATGCTATTTTCGGTTTATCTGTATCTTCTTGTTATTCCAAAATGAATATATAACACCAGTGACTTAGAACAATAAAAGGATAATCGTGTTTCTGTGTTTAAGAAAAGAACAATTAGATTGTTGGCTCCTTGAATTATGGATATAAAGATGAAGTATCTTTATCATGGTTAGAGCCTTTAGCTTAGAGAAAAGAGCTGAGATTTTTTTCTGCCAATATGAAATGCACAGCTTTTGAGGTTGACCATCAAACAAAATGTTCAATATATTTTTACTTCTGCTTGCCCTTTTCTACTCCCACAAACAATTGAAATAATAAGGTATATTACACCTGATTCCCTTTTTACCTCTTTCAGTAACACATTATGAATCATCTCCTTTAGGATTCCTTTGCGCATCTATTTCTTTTATCATCGTGTTAACCTCTGTAATTCAGAATGGTTTTTTTTTTCAGAATGTTTTATTTTATGGTTCTCATAGTTTAACATCATCTGTTTTATAGCATGTATTCTCTATCTGTTAGATTTTAATTCTACTCCCTCCCCTCAAAACACTGTCCATGCTATCTGACTAGCATTAGAACGCAGATCTCCTGTGGGAGGATAATTCTAATGCCAATCTGAAGTGGCAACATGAGAACCTCTTTCTTCTCCATCAGAAACCAGTTATCCCTCCTCCAGGTTTGTCTCAGCCAGTATCCAGTCAGAAGGTAGTGATCACATGGGTTATTTTTATAAAAATAATTTAGTGCAAAGTACACTTAATTAGGTCCTGGAGAACTGAAAATGCAAACCAGGACACTGAGGTTTTATAGAGGTTGTGATCGCAAGAACTAGCAACTCTCTCTAGGGTTGGGAGGACAGGGGAAGGGACTGGGATTACCAAAATTTAGATGCTGGGGGTAGGGGGAGGCTTGAGGAACTGGGATAGAAGCCTCTGGTGAGAGGGGACGGCTTGGTTGGTGTGAGGTGACACCACCGGGACCTGTAGGAGGCACCCTGTGCAGCTGGGATTCAGACCTTGAGTGGGGCCCAGGCTGGCAGGCGTTATGACCCCTGAGGGGATACCATGAGGCTGCTTCTAACAACAACATGGGTAACTACTGGGGCCAGAACTTGCTGCCATTGCCAGAACAAAGGACCACCCCTGTGGTGTGGCTGGGATTAATGGGAAACAGAAGTGAAGGAGCATGTCCCTCCCTCTAGCTCCCCCTGGTGGCAGTCGTCAAGGAACCAGCCACCTGCCCTCTAGCTCCCTTTGGTGGCAGAGGCAACAAGGAGCCCGCTGAGAAAACAGAAACAGGGTTTGCAGTCCTGGTTAAAAGTTTGGCACAGAAGGGTGGTTTGAAGCTGAAAAATATTAGCAAAAGTCCCCTGAACACAGTTCCTGTTAAGAGTGTCTGCAAGGAGCGCCTGGGTGGCTCAGTCGGTTAAGCATCTGCTGTGGTCTCAGGTCATGATCCCAGGGTGCTGGGATGGAGCCCCGCATCCAACTCCCTGCCCAGCGGGGAGTCTGCTTGTCCCATTTCCCTCTCCCTCTTGCATTGCCCCTCCTCCCTCTTGTGCTCTTTCTCTCTCTCAAGTAAATAGAATCTTTAAAAAGAAAAAAAGAATGTCTGCAAATAATAGGGCTCTGTGCCTATTTCTGAGAGTGAAAAGGAAGATAAGGGAGCAAAGAAGAGTAGAATGGGCTCAGGGAAAAAATTACAGGAGCAAAGTAGCAAGACAGAGTGCCCTTCCCCAACTCGGCAGTCCTCAAGAGGAACAAGCTTTGGGCTTCCTAGTGCCAAGAAACCCTTTCATCTCATTACCATCCCTGTCTGGCACTCTGTGCAGCTCCTGGGATTTTTTTAACCTCGCCTCCTATTATTAGTGCCCATTGAACTCGTTAATGAGTTTGGATTTCTGAGTGTTGACCGTGAGAACCTGCCCTCAGGTACAAAGTACGTCCACCCTCTGGCCTCTTAAATGATATCCCCTTCCAACAATGCAGTGTCCCATATACTCCACCCTTGTGCCATGCGTTCCCGTGGACCTGAGTTGGCCTTGGAGAAAGCCTATCTGCCCATCTCCTCATCCATTGGCTAGCTAGGTCAATGAGGGTTTATTCAAAACTTCCTGTGTTGGACATTGTCCCAGACACTGGAGATTCCGCCGTGAGCCAAGCAGACCAAATCTGGTTCACGTTTCAGTGGGTATGGGAGGAAAAGGCAGGAGTGAGGGGGTAATGCACACTTGGAGGTGAGGGGAGAACAAGTTCGACGGGGAGAAACGCAGTCAGGTGAGAAGACAGGGTGAGGCGGGGATGTCGAGCGTGCTCAAAAAGGACTCTGAGAAAGGAGCAGTTTGACAGAGATCAGAATGATGGGAGTCTGAGGAACATCTGTGAAAGAAGCTGTGGCAGGTGGTGGGAAGAGACAGCAGAGTGCTGAAGCGAGAGCCCGTCCAGCGAAACGAAGAGGCCAGTGGTGCTGGAAGGAAGGTGGTTTGGGGTCAGATGGGGGATGAAATCAAAGCAGGAGCAGAACTACCTGGGGTGGCATGATTCGTGGAAAGGTTTTCCGTGCACTCTAAGTGAGAAGAGAAGCCACTTAGGGAGAATGAACGGGAGAGGGAAAAGAGTTGATTTAAGAGTTTTTAAAAAATCATCCTGCCTACTGTGTGAGTAAGTCACAGACTTTAGGAACCAGCCAATTAGAAGAAATACTGTTGTATGTACCAGGAAGAAAAAAGAACCGCTGATGAAACTTTCTTAGAACTTGGAAAAAGTTTATAGTTGTTAAAAAAGTTGTTAAAGTTTATCCAGACAGAGATTTTCATTAGCTATCACTCGAGAGCGTATGTAAAAGAAAAATATACATGAGAGTAATTGAAGAATTCCTAAGTCTTCTTCGCAGAGCTCAACCCTTCTGAAATACTTTTCTATTCAAAGACTTCAAGGGAGCTCAGATATTCATTCATTCATTCATTCATTCATTCATTCATTCGACCAATACAACCAGGTTCCTGATCTAGAGTAAGCACTGTTCTTGGGATGCTAGTGTTGGAAGAAGACAGAAGCGGTCCCTGGCCTCCCCAAGCAAACTGTCCAGCAGATCACAACAAGCAAGGAAAGGGAAGGGATAGGAGAAGGCAACATCTGTGCGGAGCTCAGTCATCACGCCATGTTGTTCACAATGGGAACTCTTCTGTCAGGCAAAGCTGGGTGTGAATCCTGCCTCTCCATTACTATTCATGCATCCATGGACAAATTACCTAATCTCTCTGGTCATCAGCTCCCTTCTAATATCCACCTCATACAGTTGTCGTTAAGATAAACTAAAATGGTGTCCGAAAAGCCCTTTGCAGAGTATTGGCTCCAGTCATGGAATTCATGGTTACTGCGTGAGCCTATGGTTGTGTTTAGATATGTCCTCTATGGTTCTCAAGTTAATTCCCATGCCTGTGACACCCCTGATTCTTCTCGAGTGCAACCACACTGCCCGATCCCCTCTTTCTGTAACCTTTTAGAGATCTTCTAAATATGCTACAGAATTTATACAAGATTTATGCAAAATTGCAAAAACATGAGAATTTGTCTTTTTATAATTGTATATGGAGTTGGCATTTTGTTTTTCCCTCCCCTCAGATCTCAGGGAAAATACATCTTGCTTCCAGTTGTATAAAGGAGATTGTTACTTGCCATTCCTTCTGTTTGGGGGGGTGTAAAAAAAAAATCAAAAGACTGAAAGGAAAATAATGGGAACACAGCCTCAAAGACACTGGAGGATGGTACCAGAATACTGCAAAAATCTAAGCAGGTGGAAGGAAGTTAAAGGAAGTAACACACTAGTTCCATTGAGGAGCCTCCCTTGTTTCCTTGGCTCTCCTGGGAGTCACTGTAACCAACAGTTCTCCATCAGTCTGTGGAGTTTCCTGCGAAAGACCCCGTGGTCCTGATGCCAGGAGGCTGGTGATACTCATCATAACACACTTCATGATGCTATTACTGGAATCATCCTTCCAACAGAACTGAAAGTATCTGTGACTTGGTCATCGTCCTGGCCATGTATTTAAAGCTTCGAGGAGGCAGTTGCCATTTCAAGAAGCCTTAAGTAGACAAAGAAAACAGAACTACAACTCTTCTTTTCTTTTAAGGCTTAAATTCTGTAAATTGCTTCTTTGTGGAGGATTTCTTGACTCGAGCTTCTTAGAACCCAAAAGGATAATCTATCTCCAAAATGTAGTT
>JAPYYJ010000244.1:188588-203626 GCA_028533885.1 Nasua narica | reverse complement strand
AAAAAAAAAAAAAACTGCCTTGTCTATAGACGAACTGCTGGGTTCTTGCTATGCTGTGAGGGTCATACATGTTTGTTCAGAAAAACTTTCTGCAGCGGTGGAAAGGTTCTAAATCAGTGCCATCCTATACAGCCACCACCACCCACATGTGGCTGGCTACTCAGCACTTGAAAAGTGGCTACTGTGAGTAAATAACTAAATTTTAAATTACATTTAATTTTAATTCACTTGCACTTAAATTGATTTTTTTTTAAGATTTTATTTATGGCGGAGAGAGATAGCGAAAGAGGGAACACAAGCATGGGGGAGCTGGAGAGGGAGAAGTGGGCTCCCCGCCGAGCAGGGAGCCAGATACGGGGTTCGATCCCAGGCCGCTAGGATCATGACCTGAGTTGAAGGCAGACGCTTAATAACTGAGCCGCCCAGGCGCCCCCGCCACATTTAAATTTAAACAGCCACATCTGTCTAACAGCTACCGTATTGGACAGTGCAAGATGAAAAATGCCAAGTATTGCCACAAAAGTCCTCTTACTACTCGCCGGGCTCAGGCAGGGAAGTATTTATGTAGTAACGGTTGGTGGATACACAAAATCATTAGCCTAGCTGGTAAACCGTAAGGCTTGAGCCCCATGCCAAGCACTGTAGAAGGCATTTCTTTTACTTGACTCAAAGTCAAGACCTAGCAAAAACAGGTAGATGGAACCAAGAACCCTGTGTGGTTACCTTGGTCTGTGTTTCTGATGAGCTTTGAATATAGACTTTCAGTGCTGGATTTCCCTGTGTTGGCTTAGACAGGTAGAGGAGAGGATGGTTTAGAAATGCATGGAACCTTTAAAATCCAGTGCTTTCAGATCCATTTACATTTAAATAAGAAAAAAGGTGCTGCTTTAAAAGAACCATTCACATCCATGAAAACATCTTTGAGTCTTTTATCATGTGAAATGTCCTTTTTCCTAAGAAAAAGGAATACATGTTTTGTGTAGGTACCAGTGTTCAAGTTGCAAAGGCTGAACCTCTCTGGTCTGAAAGAAGTTTCCAAATCCGCAAGCCCTGTTCCCCTCAATAATAATAATAATAATAATAATAATAATAATAATAATACTTTGTGTGCACACACCTTACTCTGTGTGGTTTCAGAGATACGTCACAGGCAGGCATCAGATACGTAGGGTTTCTATGCTCAATTCTCTCACTGACTCAGTCTTTGACCTTAGAAGAGTGGGGTAGATTTAGGCCAAGAGCTCCTGGGTGCACAACGAGAATGTTCACTCAAAACTCTAATAGCAGCACTTCTGACTCTGCTTTGATGAAATAGATCAGTTAATAGCCATACACCATCTTTACCAGTTCCCTGAGCTTTCCAGGGACCACCTTCTGACATCACTATCTGAGAGATTTGCCTTTCCCTCTTGTCTTCTCCTTTGCATCCCTTTCTCTCCTCACTCCATTTTTCCATAATGATTGCTTGCATATTCACTCAGCCAACCAGTTAATAGCAAGGATAACTGTGATATAATTTCAGATCTTGGAGATACAAACGAATGAAATGCAGGTGGGTATGTCTCAAATACACAGTCTTATTACTTAAACCTGCTTGGAGTAGCTGAGCACATTGGTGACCCTCTTTGTTTGAATCAGAGGATTCCACCTCTGCACAAAGGCAATTACCCCAAGGGCACGATGACACTTTATACCCCAGACCCAAATCCTCAGTTTCACGGCACTCCCCACAGCCTCCTACACCTAGATTCCAACTGGCATCTAATTATCAAGGTTTCCGCCTTCTAGGCCCCCTTCTGGGATTAAATCTGCTGTAAACTCCAAGTTTCCAGGGTTAGTAGTGTGGCTCTTTGAGGGTTTGGAAGAGTCTGTCACCAAAATCCAAGAACCACGGGGAAAAGGGCAACATGATACCTCAAGCCAATTTTCAAGGGCACGCTTTGAAAATTTAGACTTTATGACTATGGCTTTTACTCTGAGTGAACTGAGTTGCTCCTGGAGGGTTTGAGAGAGGCCTGACAAAGGAGACTGAACTCTGCTGTGCCGGAATCTCCAAATACTACCCAGCCCTATATTTCCCAATGCTTGTTCTGCCAACCTGGCAGGAAATCTTACTCTTACTCTGCCTACTGGGCTTACTTCTTCTCCCTCAGCATTTATAAGATCTGTTGCTTTGTCTCTGCTTCCAGACCCCTCCTTAGCCAGGTGGGCCGGTCTACCTGCTGACCCAAACTTTGCCCTCTTTGTCTATTTCACCACAGCCAACAGAGCCAGACCTGGCTATCATCCTTAACATACATCGAGTGTTAACCATTTATCATCTGGAAGCAGTATGGAGCTCTGTCTATATTCGACTTGGAGTGGAGAGGTCACCTTTTTCTCAGAGATCTCCAGGCCAGAGGGACCTTCTCCCACACTGGTATCTTGACCCTGTTGATTTGGTCACCCCTGCTTCTTACCTCTACAGTCTCTGCTTCCTACACTTTTTGTATATGAATCACTGCCTTCTGGTTATTACTGAAAAATTAACTCTAAAAGTCTGGAAAATACAGAGAGGATTAACTGTTAGTTTTACCAAATTACAACTATGGATATCTATATTTGAATTCTGCTTCTTTTCACTTCATGTTATATAATGAGCATTTTTCCAACTTTTTAAATAAATGATTTTTAGTGACTTCATAGAATTCCATTGTGCAGTTGTATCATTATTTAATCAATCTTCTACTTAAGCATTTTGATTATTTCCAGGTTTTTGATATCATAAACATGTTAAAAAATGATCTACACACTAATATCTAAATGGATCTCTGACAATTTCATTCTATTAAATTCCTAAAAAGGGAATTACTGGGTCAAAGGGTAAAAGCATATTTAAGGCAGGCTGAGAATATTTAAACGAAGACTCCAAATTCCAATAGGAGTGAAAAGAGTCACAGAAGATTGTCTGGTCCCTCAGGATCCCCTGACCATGGGCAGGAAATAAAGGTGGGGGGTATGTTCTAGAAAAGAACACCCTCTCCCCACACTGTCCCCGCCCAGTAAAGTGTTTAATCATTTAAACTGATTTCTAAAGACCTGCACCTGCTAGAGCATGTTAATCAATTTGATGAAGTAGCTTCAGCTATCAGAGACAGCAGATGGGTAAACACACCTGGCCTCACACCAGTGTTAGCTTCAAGTTCTCCTTTAAAATGAGCAGTGGGCACCAGACAAAAATGTAATCATCTTCTATACCCCTCTTTCAGCGCACTCAGTGAGACACCAATTGACCTTTGCTCTGATTCCTAATTAAATTCTGAAATTATACTAAATCTGAAGAGCAGCTATTCAATGGAAATGAGAAATCTGTAAAGCATTAATACCATATAGATCCAAGAAGGTGGGAACAGCAAATTGCCCAGGGACTTGCAACATCAGCAAACAAAGAGAGTAGCATTTTATGCAGACAAATCACAGAGAGAACCAGAGGGTGATTATTTTCTTGAATTTTGTACGACAATTATCTTCTGAGCAATTAATCTCCTACCCTTATATACTGATCCTCAAAATACATATATACCAGTGATGTAAATCAAACTATCTCTTTTTCAGATAAAGGAATGCAGATTATTTCCTTTGTCTCAAATCATCTATTTGAGCTAGATTTATTTCCTTCAACTTTTATTTGAATGCCTCCTACAAGCCAAATTTTGTGCTTTGTTGGGAGATCTGCAAAATTGATTAAGACAGGATCTCTGACCTTGAGAAAGGCAATGTTTCTACTCATGGAAGCAAAAATTCTGATAATGTGCCCAAGCATACTTAGGGAAAAATAAAAGCAGTAATATATTGAGACGGAAGTAAGCTAAACAAAGACTTGAAGTCAACTTTTGTGGATAGGCAAAAACTACACATGCACTAGGACTAAAAAAAATGACATATAAACGTGGCTCTAACGCACAAATTCATTCTCACTACTGAAGACTAGAGATAAAATGCATTTACACTCAAGTCAAAGCTCATAAAAATGAATAACTACTCTTTGGATCTTTTTCAATGTAATAATTACTCTTCATAAAAACTCACAGTAAACATCAATTTCCATGTAATTAAAATCAGTGCCTTTGTTCACATAATAGGATAATATCACGTCACTCAAGATGCTGTCCAAGAAGGACAGATTGAGACGGGCAGAGCTGTTTCCAATTACAGATGCCTTGGGGAAATAGTCAATGCTAGCTACTTCAGTGATAGACTAGAGACTGTGGGTTGTCTAGATGCTTCCTTTTCTTCCTCCCTTTTCTCTTCCTCAAGATATTTGGGTCTTCCACATTTGCTATTTACTCCTTTCACCTGGACCTGAAGAGAGTCAGAAAGGTGAGGTCAAACATCAGTGTTGCTACTCCACAGCAGTTCTAATGAAAGGGTTTGATAGAAGATAATACTGAAGTACATACAATAATACAAATCACGTGTGGAAATTTTCAGGGAATTTTCATTGTTTTTGATTTTTTGATACTTCCAGGCCTTTTAAAAAAAAGATTTATTTAGTTGAGAGAGAGAGCACGCACATGCACATGAGTGGGAAAGAGCAGAGTGAGAGGGGAAGATATGGGGGGAGAGAGAGAGAGAGAGAGAATTCTCAACAGACCCTCCATGGAACATGGAGTCCCACGCAGGGCTCAATCCCAGGATCCTGAGATCGTGACCTCAGCTGAAATCAAGAGTCAGAAGCTTAACCAGCTGAGCTACCCAGGCACCTCTGGTACTTCTAGGACTTTTTAACAGAAGAATGGAAAATTAGCTATTGCTGTAACTAAATATGAATAATTGTGAGTTTTCCAAAATTTTAAGATGTCTAATCACTATTCAAATGTAAGCTGCCTGTCTTTTTTTTTTTTAAGATTTTATTTATTTATTTGATAGACACAGAGAGAGAGGGAACACAAGCAGGGGCAGAGGGAGAGGGAGAAGCAGGCTCCCCGCTGAGCAGAGAGCCTGATGCGGGGCTCGATCCCAGGACCCTGGGATCATGACATAAGCCAAAGGCAGATGCTTAATGACTGAGCCACACAGGCACCCCCATTTTTAGAGGGATCCAGGAGGTCCAGGGTCCAGGCTTAGCTAAGATAATTGAATGAATGTCACTGTCATGGAACATTTTCATGCAATAATGGTCTCCCTGCTGCTGGATAACTGCTGAAGCAAATCCACTGATGAGAAATAAATGAGGAAGCAAAGCAGTGTGTATTTCCAGAGCCACAAACACTGACCCCTTCAAGGCATTCAATCGTTCTGACTTTGTTTCTATTATCAGGAAGTGAGTGATGAAAAATGAATCATGGTAAGTCAATAGATCCTGGCGGGATCCACAGATGCTTTTGAATCATACCCTCACTCGAGAGCTGCTGTCCAAAAGGCTGTCTTATAAAGCAGAACCACAGGCAGAGCAGCACTCTTGCCAGAGAGAAGGCAGTCTGCTCTGGTTGGATCATCTATTTTACATTATTGATCAATTTTGATTCATCTTCACTTCTGATGCTATCTCTGGTTGAAGAAACGGCTCAGCAATTTGGGAGCACATAGCCATCTGAATCAGCTGTCATAATACTGGTATAAGAGTATCATCTACAAGCTGACACTTCTTATTGTGCCAGATCAAAGTGTTACTGTGTCACACATTGATTACTAAGACTTAATGCTCTATGACTCAAGTGTCCATATCTGTGCCATGGAGCCATTCATTTCCTGCTGGCTGGAGGTCCATCCAAGAAGACCAAATTCCTGCCTCAACATTATCTTGGAAAGTAAAAATCTGGAGCATGTGCTTCCAATTCCCACTCCATTCACTTTAAAATCTTTGTTAAAAAAACAAAAAAAGGAAGTTCCTTGCCCCTACATTGTTGAACTGCGACTTTATAATAGACCTACAGCATTGTCATGTAATTTTAATATCTAAACACAAAAAGAAAACACACTCCCCAAACCATGGGAGTTGGGGACAAAAAGACTTCAAAAGAACTAGTATAGCAAATTCTTATGTTTAGCTAATTCACCAGCTGTTGCCATTTTCTTTCTCCCTTGCTGCCTTCTATTACATAGCCACTATGTACTTTTCTCAGCATCCCTTGGAGCTGGTATAGCCCTGTGACACAGTGCTGGCCAATGAGATGTAAATTAATGTATAAGCTTATAAACATGTTTAATTATCTTGGAAGGAAGGAAGGAGAGGAAGGAGGAAAGAGGAGAAGGAAGGAGGAAAGGCAGGCGGGAAGGAAGGAAAGGCGAAAGGGAGGTAGAGGGAAAGAAGGAGGGCGAAGTAGAAAAAAAATCATTTCCTTCAATTCTGCATCTCTCTATATGTTCTTCTTCCTTTCTCCATCAATATTCTGGAAAGAGTACACACCCCATAGTAAATAATCTCCTGATTTGACTTACCTAGCACTCATCTCCTGTCTAAGCTTTCACTTTGGGATCTAGCCCATTCCTTAGAGTCCTATGCTTGTGGGAAGTTGATCTTATTTCCGAAGTTTGGCTCGTACTCCTTGCTAAAGTGATTAGGTTCAGATAAATAAGTTTAGGCAAATTGGAAATCTCCTGACCATAACAATTAGGTCAGGAATGGGAAGATAACTTTTGGTTTTCTCTCTCTTCTAAGAACACCTCTAAAAGGCCACCCACATTCTTTCTCTTTCTGAATTTTGTGGTATTTTGAGTTATTGCTGCAGTCATTTTGTCACAAGGAAGGAAACTAGGCTTGAAATAATCTGACACTATAGAAGGCAGAATTGCAAGGTGAAAACAAACTTTTCAGATGACACTATTTTTTTTTTCAGATGACACTATTGAGACCTGTTCTCCTCTGAACTTCCCAGGTATGTGAGCCAATGAACTCCCTTATTATTTGAATTCAGTCTTCTGTTACTAGACACCAATTAAAAAAAAGACAACCCCAATTTATGTCTTATGCAACACCTCCTAACTATGCTCTTTATCTGCCTCCTTCTTTTCTTTTCCAATTGTCATTGCTCATGTTCAAGCCTTATCACTCTCCTCCTTGATTTTACTATATAATACGTAGCAAGTTTCTTTGACTTTAATTTCTCTTCCATTCAATCTGTTGATATATAGCCACGAGATACTCATTTTATATGGAAATCTGATCAACACAGTTCCTTGCTTTAGACTCTTGATGCATTCCCACTGTATGAAGATGAAATTTAAATCCCCCATCCTATTATACAAAGCTCTTCACAATCTGGCTCCTGCTTACCAGTCCAGTCTCATCACTAACCATTTTCTCTACCCCAACCCTCTCAACACATTAATTAATACATAAAGACAGAATACATATGTATACATATATATACATATACATATGTAGACATAATACATAAAGACACATTAATTTAATGAAATTCTAAATTACATGTAGTTCTTAACCACACAAATCTCTCTTGTTTTCTTTACTGCTCATCTGCCATTCCCTCTGTTGGACTTCTAGACTCTTTCCCACTGCTTGTCCAGTGGGTAGTTTCATCCTCGCACAAACTCTTCCATGAAGCTTACTCCAATTTCTCCATACTATCCAGCCATGACAATTTTACATAAGATCAAGTTCTCTGAAGGCAGGGAATATGTTTAATTGATCTTTACAACCCTGTCACTTAGCAGTATCTGACATGATAGATCCTCCGTTTAAATAAGTGAATATAAATTAAAAATGAATGAATCAGATACAAAGACTGAAACTTACTTGGATTATTGGATCTTCTACATGATAAATAATTAAAATAATAATTATTAAGAAGTTGACTAGACCTTTAGATATCCATTCCATGACATTTAGTCCCTGAGAGACAGTTTCATAACTACAGAAGATATTGTTTTTGTCTTCCTAGGTTAGGTTCCTAATACCTCACTTTCTTCCAGGACTACTCCCTGATCTTGACCAGAGGTAGATATGTGAGAGGTAGATATGTGATTTTTTTTTTTAAAGATTTTATATATTTATTTGACAGAGAGAGAGAGAGAGAAAAACCGTAACAGAAGGAATATAAGCAGGGAGAGTAGGAAAGGGAGGAGCAGGCTTCCCGCTGAGCAGGGAGCCCAATGCGGGACTTGATCCCAGGACCCTGAGATCATGACCTGAGCCAAAGGCTTAACGACTGAGCCACTCATGTGCCCCAGTAGATATGTGATCTTAGACCAATTTTTGTTTTCTTTTTCTTTTTTTAAATTGTGACCCAGTTTTTTTTTCTCCTAAGAATTAGACTCCTGAGCAAATACACCTAGAACCTACCCAAGTCATCTGATGGAAACATAATTGATGACCATATCTGTGAGTTCCTGAGGCTAGAACTCTGGAGCTATCTTGTTTCTGTCTTTTCCAAAGCTTCCAAAAGTTTGGTTGTTCAGTTCTTCCTTTTATTTTGTAGCCTACATCCAGTATCTTTCCAATAAGTCTCTGTGTTTGTTATGTTAATCAGAAATGGGTCTGTTTTCTGTAATCACAGAATTTTAATACAGGATAATTCTTTGATGCATGCTAATTTATGGCTATTATACTATCACATAACGTAAAGGGAATATGTATTATTGTTGATTTATAAGGCATGCTGTTTCCTACAATACCAGGAGATACCTCGCCCAGTGCTTGACATACAGCAGAGAAAACAATATTTGCAGAATGAATAGATCTGTTAATTCCATCTGGTCCAGAACATTCCATCCTAAAACAGCAGAATACACATTATTTTCAAGTGCACATGGAACATTCTCCAGAAGAGATCACTATTAGGCCACGAAACCAGCCTCAACAAATATAAAAAGATTTAAAGATACCATGCACCTTTTCTGAGCATAACACTATGAAACTAGAAGTCAACCATAAGAAAAAATCTGGGAAGACCATAAATACATGGAGGTTAAACAACATGCTACTAAACAATGAATAGGTCAACCAAGAAATCAAAGAAGAAATAAAAACTAACAGGGAAACAAATGAAAATGAAACACAACAGTCCAAATTCCATCTTTGGGATGCAGCAAAATCTGTCCTAAGAGAGGGAAGTATATAGCGATACAGGACTACCTCAAGAAACAAGAAAAATCTCAAATAAACAACTTAATCTTATAACTAAAAGAACTAGAAAAAGAGCATAAACAAAGTCTAAAGCAGCAGAAGGAAAGAAATAATAAAGGTTAGAGCAGAAGTAAATGATATAGGGACTAAAAAAAAAAAATAGAACAGATTAATGAAACCAGGAACTGGTTCTTTGAAAAAAATTAATAAAATTAATAAACCTCTAGGCAGACTTATCATAAGAGAGAGAGAGAGAGAGAGAGAGAAAGGGCCTAAATAAATAAAATCATAAATGAGAGAGAAGAAATAACAGCCAACACCATAGAAATACAATTATAAAAGAAAATTATAAAATATTATATGCCAACAGATTGGACAACCTGAAAAACATAGGTAAATTCCCAGAGATATAAACTACAAAAACTGAAATGGGAGAAAATAGAAACCTTGAACAGACCCATAACCAGCAAAAAAATTGAATCAGAGATCAAGAATCTCCCAACAAACAAAAGTCCAGGGCCAGATGGTATCACAGGGGAATTCTACCAAACATTAAAGAACAGTTAATACCTATTCTTCTCAAACAATTCCAAAAAACAGAAAAGGAAGGAAAACTTCCAGATTCATTCTATGAGGCCAGCATTACCCAGATACCAAAATCAGATAAAGACTATAATGTAGGGACACCTAGGTGGCTCAGTTGGTTAACTGTGTCTGCCTTCAGCCAGGTCATGATCCCAGGGTCCTGAGATCGAGTCCTGCATTGGGCTCCGTGCTCAGCTGGAAGCCTGCTTCTCCTTCTGCCTGCTCTGCCTGGAGCTCTCCCTGCTTGTGCTCTCTCTCTGATAAATAAATAAATAAAATCTTAAAAAAAAAAAAAAGACAACACTATAAAAGAGAAAAGGCCAATAGCCCTGATGAACATAGACACAAAATACCTCAATATTAGAAAAGCAAATCCAACAACACATTTTAAAAAATCATTAACCATGATCAAGTGGGATTTTTTTCCTGGGATGCAAGGGTAGTTCAATATTCCCAAATCAATCATTGTGATACATCACAAAATAACTATATGATCCTTTCAACAGATGCACAAAAAGCATTTGACAAAGTACAACATCCATTCATGACAAAAACCCTTAACAAGGGGCGCCTAGGTGGCTCAGTGGGTTAAAGCCTCTGCCTTTGGCTCGGGTCATGATCTCAGGGTCCTGGGATGGAGCCCCGCATGGGGCTCTCTGCTCAGCCGGAAGCCTCCTTCTCCCCCTCTCTTTCTGCCTGCCTCTCTGCCTACTTGTAATTTCTCTATCGCAAATAAATAAATAAAATCTTAAAAAAAAAACTTAACAAAGTAGGTTTAGAGGGAACATACCTCAACACAATAAAGGTCATATACGAAAAACCCACAGCTAATATCATCTTCAATCATATCTTCAATATGGTCAAGAATGAGACAGGGATTTACTCTCACCACTTTATTTAACATAGTACTGGAATTCCTAGCCATAGTAATCCGACAACAAAAAGAATTAAAAGCCATCCAAATTGGCAAGGAAGAAGTCAAGCTTTCATTATTTGCAGATGACATGATACTCCATCTAAAAAACCTGAAAGACTCCATCAAAAACTGAAAAACAAATTTAGTAAAGTCATGGGATACAAAATCAATGTACAGAAATCTGTTGCTTTTCTATACACCAATAATGAAGCAGCAGAAAGAATAATTTATGAATCAATCCCATTTACAACTGCACCTAAACCAATAAGATACCTAGGAAGAGACCTAATCAAAGTCGTAAAAAGCCTGTACTCTGAAAACTATTAAACACTGATGAAAAAAACTGAAAAATGGCGCACACAAAAATGGAAACACATTCCAAGCTCATGGATTGGAAGAACAAATACTGTTAAAATGTTTATACTACCCAAAGCAATCTATACATTTAATGAAATCCCTATCAAAACACCGACAGCATTTTTCACAGAACTACTACAAATAAACCTAAAATGTGTATGGAACACAAAAGACCCTCAATAGCCAAAATAAGCTTGAAAAAGAAAAGCAAAGCAAAGCTGGAGGCATCGCAATTCTGAACTTCAAGTTATAAAGCTGTATATTAATCACAACAGTATGGTACTAGCACAAAAATAGACACATAAATCAATGAACAGAATAGAAAACTCAGAAATGAACCCAAAAGTATAGGGTCAGTTAACCTTCTACAAAGCAAGAAAGAACATCCAATGGGAAAAAGACAGTCTCTTCAACAAAGGGTGTTGGGAAAACTGGACAGCAACATGCAAAAGATGAAACTGAACCACTTTCTCACACCATACACAAATATAAATTCAAAATGTATTAAAGACCTAAATGTGAGACCTGAATCCATAAAAATCCTAGAAGAAAATATAGGGAGTAACTTGTCTGACATTGGCTATGCAACTTTTTTCTGGATAGGTCTCTTCATTCACAGGAAACAAAAGCAAAAATAAACTATTGGGACTTCATAAAAACAAAAAGCTTCTGCACAGTGAAGGAAACAATCAGCAAAACTAAAAGGCAACTTAAGGAATGGGAGAATATCCTTGAAAATGATATATCTGATAAAGGGTTAGTATCCAAAATATATGAAGAATTTATATAACTCAACACCCAAAAAACAAATACCTCAGTTAAAAAATGAGAAGACATGAATAGACATTTTCCAAAGACAACATACAGATGGCCAACAGACACATGAAAAGATGCTCAACATAATTTATCATCAGGGAAATGCAAATCAAAACCACAATGAGGTATCACCTCCCACCTGTCAAAATGGCTAAAATAAAAAATTTGAGAAATAACAAGTCGTTGGCAAGGATGTGAAGAAAAAAGGTACTCTCATGCACTATTGTTGGGAATGCAAACTGGTGCAGTCACTCTGGAAAACAGTATGGAAGTTCCTCAAAAATTAAAAATAGAACTACCCTATGATCCAGCAATTACATTACTGGGTATTTGCTCAAAGGATATAAAAACACTAATTCAAAAGGATACATGCACCCCAGTTTATAGCAGCATTATTTACAACAGCCAAATTATGGAAACACCCAAGTGTCCACTGACTGATGAATAGATAAAGATGATGTGGTGTGTATATATATACAATGGGATATTACTGAGCCATAAAAAATAGTGAGATCCTGCCATTTGCAATGGCAAATGCTGCTCCTGCTAAGCAGGGAGCCTGAAGTGGGGCTCAAGCCCAAGACGCTGGGATCATGACATAAGCAGAAGGCAGACACTTAATGGACTGAGCCACCCAGGTGCCCCCAGACTTAACTATAGAGTACAAACTGACTGTTACCAGAGGGGCCATGGTTGGAGGGATGGGTAAAATGGGTGTTGGAGATTAAGAAGTGCACTTGCTGTGATGAGCACCGGGTGTTGTACAGAAGTGTTGAGTCACTATCTTGTACACCTGAAACAAATACACTGTATGTTAACTAACTAGAATTTAAGAAAAAGGATGAATATACTTCCAGTTGTGGGGAATTAGGAACTAATGATGGCATCAGAGAAGGTAGGCCAGAGATCTTTTGGCTGTCATATTTTTTCCGTTCTTTCACTTAAAAATCATATATTGAGCACATACCATGTGCTTGTTGTTCAAGGAGCTTTTAGTCTAGTTACTTAAATCATAGAATTAAGAACAGACACAACTTCTACCTTTATAGTTCACAGTCCAGCTATTAGAGATAAATTATTAGTAAATGATAAGATAAAAATATATTTTTAACAATATATAAAATATAGTTCAGTAAGTACTAATATCACACATGTAAATGTACAATGAGAGTTCACAGGAGTAGCACCTAACTCAGACTTGGCATTTTAGGGAAGATTTCCTGGAAGAAATGAAATCTAGGCTGAGACCTGAGCAGGAATTTATCTGGCAAAGTGGTAGGGAACAATTATTCCAAGCTGAAGTCACAACATGTACAAAGGCTAGAGGAGAGAAAGCATGATATCTTTGGGAAACAACCTCAAATAAATCAGTATGCATGGAATTTAGAGTAGGATTAAATGAAATGAGCCTGGAGAGGTAAGCATAGTTTATTACCGTGGGTCTTAAAGGGTGAGGCAATGTGCAATCAACCAAGGATCTTAAACAATGGAGTGATACAATCAGGTACCCCACACTTGTCTGCCTTGGGAAGAATGCATAAGAAGGGCAGAATCTATAGAAAGGAAAACAACTTAAGAGCTGTGCTGTCCAATATAGCCATCAGCCACATATAACTATTGAGCTCTTAAAATATGGCTAGCAGAAATTGAGGCGGCCGAAAGTGTAAAATACATACTGGATTTCAAAGACTTAGTACAAAAGTAACAATATAAAATATCAATAATTTACACATATATTATACTGGTTATATGTTAAAATGATAGTATTTTTGATATATTGGGCTAAATAAAAATATATTATAAAAACTAATTTCACCTATTTTGCCTTATTTTTTTTAACATGGCTATAAAAAATTTTAAAATTTTGTACATGATTTGGGTTTGTGGCTTGGATTATATTGCATCTTATTGAATAGTGCTGAGTTAAAGGGCTATTTTAGCAATCTGTATAAGATGATAAAAGCTTAAATTAAGTTAGATGCAATTTGAGTGAAGTGGACTTACTTAAGAGATATATAGAATTGGGATAATTGGGTCATGTTGATGGCCGAATGAGAAAAGAGAAATGAATGGCAAAACTTAAGGTTGGATCCGGTATATGGCTCGGGTAACCAAGTGGATATTAGTGATCTTTAATAAGATGGGGGTGCCTGGGTAGCTCAATGGGTTAAAGCCTCTGCCTTTGGCTCAGGTCATGGTCTCAGGGTCCTAGGATCAAGCCCCACATAGGGCTGTCTGCTCGGCGGGGAGCCTGCTTCCCCCTCTCTGCCGGCCTCTCTGCCTACCTGTGACCTCTCTCTGTCAAATAAATAAATAAAATCTTAAAAAAAAAAAAAAAAGATGGGAGAGGAGCAGGAGGAACAGATTTAAGATGAAGATACTGAGTTCACTTTTGCATAACTGAATTCAAAGGCCTCAGTACCCAGTTGGAAAAGTTAGGGAGACAGATGTACATACGCATGTGGAGCTCAGGAGACAGAGCTGGTGGATTTACATATATGTGCAACATCAGGCTACAAGTGACATTTAAGGCCATGGGTACAACTGAGAGTGCCCAGAGACACGAGGCCTAAGGAGTAACCTGTTGCAAATACAGACTTCATAGGCTGTATGTAAATACTAACATATACTCTAAGATTAATGTGTTTTGAATAACATTAGTCTCATAAGACACTCCTAAGAAAAAAAATTCTGGAGGTGCCTGGTGGCTCAGTCGGTTAAGCATCAGGTCATGATCTCAGGGTCCTGCAATCAAGCCCCATGTCGGACTCCATGCTCAGTGGGGAGTCTGCTTCTCCCACCCCCTCTGCCCCTCTCGCCACCACACTGCCCGCATGCTCCCTCTCTCTCAAATAAATAAAAATCTTTAAAAAGGAGAAAAGAAAAAAATTCTGTGGTAAAATGCGAAAAATACCACCTACTAGGGCTTCTATAATACACACTAACATATTAATGTACTACTGATTCTGAGAAGTCAGATGGCAAAGAAACCTCTTTAGCATTCCTATCGTATTTAACTACAGAAACCTCTCCAATAACACTTCTTAGTATCTTTAAAAGAAATACACTCAAGAAATACACTTTGAGAAGTGTTTTTCTATGGTAATGGAACCCTTTAGTAGGATAAAAGATCAAATAAAAGTATATCAAAAGTATGACATCTAGGGCAGATTTACAAAAAAAAAAAAACAAAAAACAAAATACTTTGGAATTTCTGCCAAATAGATATATTTTCCAATGCAGGTTCCTCTATGTAAGCCTCAGCAAATTTAGCAGGGCGGGGGGGGGGGGGGGGGG
>JAPYYJ010000244.1:161098-188488 GCA_028533885.1 Nasua narica | reverse complement strand
TTCAGAAAATGAGTTGGGTAATAACACACCTTACAAGAGGCAGCAGATGGCACAATAATTTCCCTTGCTTAGCAACTAATATGTCATCCACTATGGGCACTGTCTAGATTCCCATGCTAATATACAGTATTAGAACACAACAGTAAGAAGCTCCAGGCACCTAGGTAGCTCATTTGGTTAATCATCTGCCTTTGGCTCGGGTCACGATCCCAGGGTCCTGGGATTGAGTCCCTCATCGGGCTCCCTGCTCTACGTGGAGCCTGCTTCTCCCTCTGCCTCTGCCTCTCTGTCTCTCTGTCTCTCATGAATAAATAAATAAAAAATTAAAAACAAAACAAAACAAACAAACAAAAAAACAATAAGCAGCTCCAACTAGTCGATGGTCTAGGTATAAGAATCAGGCATCCCATAATAGGCCACATCTAAACAGAGGAATTCAAGCTACGATTTTAAATTTTCTTTGGATTTAGGATATCTTAAAATACTATAGTTTTTAAAACCACTTTAAAGACTGAATTATGGGGGCACCTGGGTGGCTCAGTGGGTTAAAGCCTCTGCCTTCGGCTCAGGTCATGATCTCAGAGTCCTGGGATCGAGCCCCGCATCGGGCTCTCTGCTCAGTAGGGAGCCTGCTTCTCCCTCTCTCTGCCTGCCTCTCTACCTACTTGTGATCTCTCTCTGTCAAATAAATAAATAAAATCTTTAATAAAATAAAATAATATAAAAATAAAAACTGAATTGTGTTTGGAGGTTAACTAGACTTATTGTGGTGATCATTTCACAAAATATATAAATATTGAATCATTGTATTGTACATCCGGAACTAATATAATGTTGTATGTCAATTATAGCTCAATTTTAAAAAACCTGAATCATGCCATCACTTTGTTTTTATGCAGTATATTTTACAGATGTTGAATAAATTGGATCTTACTTTTCCTCAAAAAATTCCTACACAGTAGATAAGAATTGGGGAGGAAGAAAAACACAGGAATATTGTCTAGTGCTTGGACTCACTAGCTGATTGATCTTGAGTAAAAATTTTACCAAGTCTCTATTTCTGCATTAGTAAATTAATATCAGTCTTACCCACTGAACATACTAAATATATTAAGCCATAATACATACGTTTGTTGTGAGGACAAAAAAACCCCCAGATTTTACTAGAAATGTAAGCTCAATGAATGCACAGTTTTGTCTTTTTTTTTTTTTTTTTTTTTTGGTTCAGTGATATATCCTTAATACTTAGAAGGGTACCTGGCACATAGTGAACACTCAGTGAATGCTATAAAAATGTTTTGACTATTATAGAGTTGTAATATATTATATATAAAATATTATTATTCAGTAAACTGTGGAAGGCAAAAAAGGCAGAAAGAGGGTAATTGCTCAAGCTATTTCCTAAATGGAGTTAAGGCTGATTTTTGAGATCCAGGCATTTTATTTATTTGATCATTCAACAATTTTTTTAGAGTGCAAATATATGCCAGGAAAGGTGCTAGGTACAGGATATATCATGGTAAAAAATATATACATGAAAGTCAGATATGGGACATGGCATTAAACAGATAAACATGAAAATAAATTTTAATAAGAGCTATAAAGAAAGAACAGTATCTGATGAGAGAATAAGAGGGTTTCCTAATTTACATCTAGACTAAAAGTTTAAGCTAAAATTTACCAACAAAAGCAGTTCATTTTGACAAGATGTATATTTTAAAAGAATGTCCATTCATTTTTATACATATCACTATTTCTAGCTATCACCAAATCAGGAGAAACTTATTAGCATCTAGAATTAACAATCAAAGGCAGATCTATTAAAATAAAAATTTGGAAAAACAATGACAGCATTATTCACTCACTCCTGTCATTTTAGTTCTCACAACTAGATGCTCAATGATATTTGCTGACCTCAGTATTAAAACTTGGCCATAGGTGTCAAAACATGCCTTCAAAATTATATACTATCCTAAGAACAAACTTACACCATGACTTAGTTTTAGTAGGACTGCAAAGGATTCCATTGTTCTGAATTTTATTCTTTTAAAATATTGAGGGTTATCATTGTTACACGCAAACATTATTTTCCCATGGGAACACATATTTATTAAGTGATTAGCTTTCTCATTGAAAAAGGATTTCTCCCGAACTCAAGACATGTAACGAAAGCTCTGATTTTTTATTCCTTTGAGTTATTGAGATGACTGGATAAGTCCATCTGCTTTTAATGGTTAATTTAGGCTTTTAATCAATGCAAAATTGCTTTCTACCTTGTAGGTGATATTGGGAGAAGAGCAAGAGTCAAAATCAACCCTTCATTTTTAAATGAACATAAAGAAAGGGAACACTGTATTTCAGATTAAAGAGCAATTGTTGGTAAATATGCTTTTTTAGCTTGACATGGCTGACAATTAAAATTTTAAGTTCACATACTGCCGATTATTAGTAAATTTTTGAAACCTTAAAAAAATAATACTAAAGACAGAATTATTTTACTAAACAATTTAAGAGAAAAGAATAATTAAGCTTTTATGGGAAAAAGTGGATTTATATGACAAGACTAGTGGAGGTAGAAAAATGGATTTAACTACTCATTAGAAAAGATGTGAGAGATTTTTTAAAAATCTCTTGAAAGGGGGTGCCTGGGTGGCTCAGTGGGTTAAAGCCTCTGCCTTCAGATCATGATCTCAGGGTCCTGGGATCGAGCCCTGCATCGGGCTCTCTGCTCAGCAGGGAGCCTGCTTCCCCCTCTCTCTCTGCCTGCCTCTCTGCCTATTTGTGATCTCTCTGTCAAATAAATAAATAAAATCTTTAAAAAAAAAATCTCTTGTAAGGGGTAAGTTTTCAGAAGCTTTCTGTTAAATAAAATAGTTTGTTACTCTAAGAAATTATATTTTACTACCTTCAATAACTTTGCCCCAGAATTATTAATTTCTATTTAAATTAACTTTGGGGAATAATTTACCTAAAATAAAATGCACCCATCTTAAGCAGTCATTTCTTCTATAACTCAGCATAAATATTCCTAAAAATCAGAGTGCTATGCAAATTCCCACAATAAAAAACATAGGGCCCAGGGGGAAAATGGAGTTAGGAAAGCAAGAAAAAGGAGAAGGAGGGCAAGGGGGAGGAGAGCAGAGGAAAAAGATATTACCTAATAAAAAGGTAGCACACCTAAACAACTTTAAACCAGCTAGAACTAATGGACATTTATGGAACATTCTACCCCAAAATAGCAGAATATACATTCTTCTCAAATGTACATAGAACATACTAAATAACCAATGAGTCAAAGAAGAAACCACAAGGGAAATTAGAAAAATACTTTGAGATGAATGAAAATAAAAATACAACAAACCAAAACATAGGATGCAGCTTGAGCAACACTTAAGGAAAAATGTATACGTTTAAGTGTCTTTATTAAAAAGAAAAGATATCAAATCAGGGGCACATGGGTGGCTCAGTGGGTTAAAACCTCTGCCTTCAGCTCAGGTCATGATTTCAGGGTCCTGGGATGGAGCTCGGTGTGGGGCTCTCTGCTCAGCGGGGAGCCTGTTTCCACCTCTCCCTCTGCCTGCCTCTCTGCCTACTTGTGATCTCTCTCTCTCTGTGTCAAATAAATAAATAAAATCTTAAAAAAAAAAAAAGATATCAAATCAACAACCTAACCTTTTACCTTAAGACACTAGAACAAGAGGAATAAATTAAATCTAAAGCAAGCAAAAAGAAGGACATAATAGCACACCTGGGTGGGTAAGCATCTACCTTCAGCTCAGGTCATGATCCCAGGGTCCTAGGACTGAGTCCTGCATCGGGCTCCCAGCTCAGCGGGGAGCCTACTTCTCCCTCTCCCACTCCCCCTGCTTGTGTTCCCTCTCTTGCTCTCTGTCAAATAAATAATAAAAATAAAATCTATTAAAAAAAAGAAAGAAGGACATAATAGATTAAAGTGATAATAAATCACCAGAAAATAAAAAACAATAAAGACAACTAATAAAACCAAGACTTGGTTCTTTGAAAAAAAAAAATCAATAAAATTGACAACCTAAATTTAAACTAGATTATCCAAGCAAAGAGAAGACTCAAATCACCAAAAGCAGGAATGACAGAATAGACATTACTACTGACCATACAGAAATGGTAATAAGAACAGATTAGTGGTTAGCAGAGGTGGGGTGGCTGAAATGGGTGAAGATGGTCAAAAGTACAAACTTCCAGTTATAAGATGAATAAGTTCTGGGGATGTAATATACAGCATGGTGACTATAGTTAATTATTATATACTTGAAAGTTGCTAAGAGATATTAGAAGTTCCCATTATATGTAAAAATGAATTGTGTGGTGCTGGATGTTATCCAAACTTATTGTGGTAATCATTTCACAATATATACATATATCAAATTATTACACTGTAAACCCACCCCCCCCCCGCCCCCGCATCAGGCTTCCTGCTCGGCGGGAAGCCTGCTTCTCCCTCTCCCACTCCTTCTGCTTGTGTTCCCTCTCTTGCTGTGTCTCTCTGTGTCAAATAATTAAATAAAATCTAAAAAAAAAAGCAAATCAGACATCAAAAGTAAAAACTTTTGCACTTCAAAGGATACCATCAAGAAAGTGAAAAGCCAACTCAAAAAATGGGAGAGAAATTTTGCAAAACATTTATCTGATAAGAAACTTGTATCTAGACCACATAAAGAGCTCCCACAAATCAATAAAGAAAAAAATAACCCAGTTAAAAAATGAGCAAAAATTTTGAATATACTTGTCTCCAAAGAAGAAACAAATGTCCAATAAGCATATCTTTAACTATCCAAGAAATGCAAATCAAAACCACAGTGAGGTACCAATTCACACCCACTAAAACAGCTACATTTTTTAAAAACCCAGATAATAACAAATGTTGGAGAGGATTTGGAGAAAATGGAGTCCTCATACATTGCCAGTAGTATTATAATATATAATGCAGCCATTTTGGAAAACAGTCTGGTATATCCTCATAGAGTAACCATTTGATCCAGCAATTCCACTGCTAGGTAAATATTCAGGAGAAATTAAAACATACGTCCAAACATAAGAGACTCTTACCTATAGGAAACAAACAGGGCTGCTGGAGGGGAGGTAGGTGGGGGGATGGGATAATTGGGTGATGGGCATTAAGGAGGGTACTTGATGTGATGAGACTGGGTGTAATAGGCAACTAATGAATCATTAAATTATACTTCTGGAACTAATAATACACTATATGTTAATTAAATTGAATTAAAAAAATATACCCATATAAAAACCTGTATGCAAATGTTTATAGTACTATTGTTCATAATAGCCAAATGATGGAAATAATCCAAATGTCCATTAACCGATGGATTACATACAATGGAATATTACTCAACAATAAAAATAAATGAAATAATCATAAACCTTAAAAACATTATGCTAAATGAAAAAGACAGTCATAAAAGACCACATATGATTCCATTTATATGAAATGTCCAGAATAGGCACATTTTTTAAAGATAGAATGTTTAGTAGTTACCTAGGGCTGGGAAATGTATGTTAGGAAAACAAAGAATAAACGGATAGGAAATTGCCTTTGGGGGCTATAAATTTTTTTTCAAATTGATGATAGTGATGATTGTACAACTCTGAATATACTAAAAAAAACTACACTTTAAATGGGTGCATTGTACAGTATGTCACTTATCTCTTAATAAAGCTGCTGTAATATTTTCAATTAAATATGAACTGCATAAACAACAGAGAAAAATCAATTAATCTAAAGCTGTTTTTAAAAAAGATCAATAAAATAATAAGCTTCTAGCTTAGAAGAATCAAGAAAAAAAGAAGACACAAATTACTAGTATAGAAAAGAGGACCAACACCATAGATACTATCAATACTGAAAGGATAATAAAGATATACTTTAAAGACATTTATTGCAACAAATTTGATAATTTAGAAGAAATAAACAAAACCAAAACTGACACAAGAAAATATTAAAAAAAAAAACCCTGAATAGCCCTGCATCATTTGAATAAATGAAATTAGTCATTTAAAATATTCCCACAAAAAATACGCTACTTCCAGAAGGTTACCATTTATCCAATATTTGAGGAAGACATAATATTATCTTACTGAAAGTTTCGGAAAATAAGAGTACTTCCCAATTCATTTTGAATCCAGCATTACCTCGATGTTAAGAGTAAAGCTATTACTAAAAAATAAAAAATAAATTAAAAAATTAAAGACCAATATCTCTCCTGAACTTTGCTGGAAAAGTTTCTAATAAAATCTTATCAAATCTAACTTGCAATATATAAAAAAGATAACGCAGCAGGACAAAGTGGGATTTATCTCAGAAGCAGAAAGTTGGTCTAACAACTTTAAAAACAACCAATGTAATTCACCATGTTAACTAAAAAAGAAAATCCATATGGTTCTCTATATAAGTGTGGAAAAAGCACTTGATAAAATTTAACACTTATGAACAATAACAAAAAAATTGCAGCAAACTAGAAATAAAAAAGAACTTCCTCAACCTTTCTCTTGCTGAGAGCCGTTAAAAAAAATTTAAATAAGCTGAGATAGATACCAATTATGGATTGGAGGACAATATTGTTAATGTACTAGTTCTCTCTAAATTAAACTGCAGATTTAATGAAATCTTCAATCAATATACAACAGCCCATTTTTTAAAAAGATTTTGTTTATTTATTTATTTGACAGAGAGAGAGATCACAAGTAGGCAGAGAGGCAGGCAGGGGGCGGGAGGGGGGGCAGGTTCCTTGCTGAGCAAAGAGCCTGATTAGGGGCTTGATCCCAAGACCCTGAGATAATGATCTGAGCCTAAGGCAGAGGCTTTAACCCACTGAGCCACCCAGGCGCCCCAGCAACAGCCCATTTTGTATAAACCGACAAAGTGATTCTAAAATTTATATAGGAATACAAATGGCCTAAAACAGCCAGAACAAATTTTTTAAAGAATAAAGTTGGAAGGACACCTGGGTGGCTCTGTGGGTTAAGCCTCTGCTTTAGGCTGAGGTCATGATCTCAGGGTCCTGGGATTGGATCAAGGCCTGCATCTGAGCTCCCTGCTCAGCGGGGAGCCTGCTTCCTCCTCTCTCTGCCTACTTGTGATCTCTGTCAAATAAATAAATAAAATCTTTAAAAAAAAAAAAAAGAATAAGGTTGGAGTGCTTACATTATCTGATTTTAAGACTTACCATAATTTATAGTTATCAAGACAGTGCAGTATTAGTATACAGACAGATAAACAGGTCTATGGAACAAAATGGAGAGTTCAAAAATATATCTATACATATATGATTACTTAATTTTGACCAAGGTGCCAAAGATGAGAACAGATGATCTTTTCAACAAATGGTGCGAGAAAAATTAGATTTACATGGAAAAAATCCACTTCAATCATTACACCAAGCAAAAAAATCTATTTGAAATAAATCAGAAACCTAAAAATGAGAGTTAAAACTTATAAGCGTTATAGAAGAAATGTAATACAGCAAAATATAGAAGGAAACTTTTGCAACTTTGGAAAGGGAAAAGATACCTTAGGACACAGAAAGCATTAACCATACAAGAAATATTAATAAAATAGGAAATTTGTAAAATTCCACTCTTTGAAAGCCATAACTAAGAAAATGAAAAGTCAGTCTACAACTGGAAGAAAATATTTGCAACACATATATTACAAGGGACTTGAAATTAGAATATATAAAGTACTCTTATAACTGAATAATAAGACAACCTAATTTTTAAAGAGCAAAACATTTGAACAGACACCTTGTTCTAATTACAAAAGAAGATATGGGAACATTTAATTAGCACATGAAAAGAAGCTCAACATCATTAGTCACCAGAGAAATGCAAATTGAAATCACAATGATACCACTACACACCCACTAGAATAGCTAAAATTAAACAGATGAAAAATCCAACTGAGGATATGAAGTAATTTCAACTTTTAGACATTGCTGGTGAGAGTATAAAATGGTACAACCACTTTGTAGACCTATATGATTGTTTCTTGAGAAAGTTGTCAGTTACCATATGACCTAGCAGTTCCATTATTTATCCAAGGGAAATGAAAGCAAATGTCCACAAAAAAGCTTATACATGAATATTCACAGAAGTCTTATTCATAATAGCCCCAAACTGGAAACAGCACAAATACCCATCTGTTGAATGGATAAATGCACTTGGCATATCTAGATGAAGGAATATATTTCAGCAATAAAAAAAGAACAAGGTATTTGATATACACAGTAACACAGATGAATTTCAAATTATTCTATGCAAAAGAAACCGAACATAAAATACATGTATCACATCATATGATCCAGTTATATGAAAGTCTAGAGCAAGCAAAACTAGTGACAGATCTACTATTGCTTGAGGATAAGGCAGGAATTAGTACAAAGTGCACTAAGTAAACTCTTTGAGGTGATGGAAATGTTCTGCATCTCGATTTTCATCATGGTCACATGAGTATACACTTTTGTCATACTTAGTGAACTGTACAGTCAGTTCTACTATAATGCTTATTTTTGACAATGTAAATTTGTTCTAACGCAGTACAAAAACTTAATATAACTTAAATTTTGAATTTATGTGTGATTTCATGCACTGAAAAACACCAAATGAATACAGAAAATTGTACCCAGCTGAAGTGAGACTTGCCTTTGGAGTCTCTGGAGTCCCGGGATTGAGCTCCACACTGGGGTCCCTGCTTGGTGGGGAGTCTGTTTCTTACTCTGGTCCTCACCCCACTCATGCTCTCTTTCTCTCTCAAATAAATAAATAAATAAATATCTTTTTTAAAAAAATGAAAAAAATCTCCCATGTTTTCCCACATATTTACCATTTCTGACATCCTTCATTCATTTGTATGGAATGAGGTTTGTAATCTGGTATCATTTTTCTTCCTGTGGAAGAAGTTCTTTTAATATCTCTTGTAATTCGGTTTTGCTGGAAATAAACTCTTTGCTTTTGTCTGCCCCAAAATGCCTTTACGTTGTTTTCATTTTTAAAGGATATTTTCACTTGACATAGAATCCTAGGTCAACTTTTTAAAAAAGTATATTAAAGTTATCATTCCATTCCTTGTTTTGGTTTATTTCTGACAAGAAATCAGTAGTAATTCTTATCTTGGTACCCCTGTATTTAATGTTTCTTTTTTTCCCTCTGGCTGCTTTTTGGAGCTTCACTTTATCAGTGGTTCCCAACAATTTGAATATGATATGACTTATAATAGTTTTCCTTTCTATTATCTGGCATGGAATTTGCTGAGTTTCTTAGATTTAGGAATCAGTTTTCATCTTGTTTGAAAAAAATTAATCCACTGTTCCTTCAATTCTTTTCTCTTGCTCCTCTCCCCTGCTCTTTTTCAGGAATCCCAATTACACATACTTCATAGCACTTGGAATACTTCTCAGGTCACTGAGAATGTGTTCTTATTACTACTTTTTCTTTTTCTTTAGCTCAATCTGAATAGTTTCTATTGCAGTATCTTCAAGTTCACTATTCTATTCTACTGCAGTGCCTAATCAGCTGATAATCTGGAGGTGAATTTCCCATTCAGATACTGAATTTTCTAGCTTTAAGGTTCCCTTTTATTCTTTTTAATATCTCTGACTTCTCTCATTATATTCATGTTTTCCATAACATATGTAAACATGTATGGAACAGTTACTTTAAATTTCATTGTTATCTGCTACTACATTAATCTCTGTCATTTCAAGTCAGTTTCTATTGATTTTCTTCTTTGCATTTTCCTGCTTATTTGCATGTCATAAATTTTACTGGGTACCAGGCACCATAAATCCTACATTCTTAAGATTTTAGATTTTATTTATTTGAAGTGTTGAGTTTGGCAGGCAGATATCTGCTAACCAGCTTGATTCTTCTTAAGTTGTTTTTAAACTTTGCTGGTGTTGGTCTAGAGTAGCCTTTACTTACAGCCCCTTTAGCCCATTCGAAGGCATGGTTCTAGGATATCTACTGAACACCCAAGAATTTTTTCTTTCTTTCTTTCCTTTCTTTTCTTTTCTTTCTTTCTTTCCTTTTTACTTTCTTCTTTCTTTTCTTTCTTTCTCTTTCTTTCCTTTCTTTCTCTTCCTTCCTTCCTTTTTCTTTCTCTTTCAAGATTTTGCTTATTTATTTGACAGAGACACAGCAAGAGAGGGAACACAAGCCAGGGGAAGGGCAGAGGGAGAAGCAGGCTTCCAGCGGAGCAGAGAGCCTGATATGGGGCTCGATCCCAGGACCCTGGGATCATAATCCGAGCTAAAGGCAGAATTTTAATGACTGAGCCACCCAGGCGCCCCACGCCCAAGATTTTCAATGAGGTCTTGTCGCTCTGCTAGCAAAACCTCAAATGTCTCCCCACAATGAGCAAGCTCTGGGACTTGTAAAATTTACAGCTCCCAGTAATATCTTTTTGTCTGAACTTAGGGCATTTCATTCTACGCATGTGCTCTTCAGCAAACAGCAAAAGCCCTTTGATACCCATGCAGATTCCTAGAGCTTCTCTACAGAGCACCTATATATCGGGGTGCTGTGCCCCCACAAACTGAAGCTGCCACAGACCTCCCATATCTGATTTCAGTATCTTCTATATAGAAACTGCCATATTTTCCTTGGTTTCCCTCCTCTTGTATCTGGTCTGGAAAGTGACTCCAGGCAAAACTTAATTTGACCTATGAAGATGTAGCAACCCTTTCAGAATTTTTGCTAGTCCAAGCAGAAAAAAGAATTTTTATTAAATATTAAAGAGAAAGGAAAAAGGAAATTTAAAAATGAAACAATACTAAACTAAAAGTAAGCCAGCTCCTCATTTACTATGATTAAGTGATAGATTTAAATTATAGCTTTCAAAGAATGAGTCTCATTTCTTTTAGCCTAACACAGGGCTGACAAACATGGCAACACTTCAGAAAATTTTAAGACTCAGCAAATCACCTTGTAATTTGAGGTACAGGATGAAAAATGTGTCTTAATGTGCCACCCCACTTGCAATCAACAGTGTGACTGTGCAGAGAACTGGATTGAGAAAAAAAAAAACCCTGAAACTATGTAGAAGTCAGTGGGAATGTATCCCGTGATTCACACCATCTGTTGCAACTTGCCTGGTCAGAGATAGGGGATGATAGAATGTAAGCCATAAATTTATAGTCCTAATTCTAGGTTGAGTAGTAATATTTGAAATTGCATAATGTATCAGAAACAATACTTTTAAAATTTTAGAGGCCTAATTTTATTGACTATTGGGATTCAGATTTAAAGAGGGGGTAATGTTCAAACCCAGGTTCTAGAGTCTGACACAGAACCCTTCATTACACAGGATAATCCAAACAAAATTAATCCCTTCCCAGGAAGACTTGCTGGAATCAGAAAATGATTGATATCCATCACCTTTTAATTTTTTAAGAAAAAATTATTTTATTATTCCCAGAAAACTCTAGATCACCGTATTACAACTTTAATCTGTGGAGAGTGATATCCTAAATTCTGTTTCTTCTACTAACAAAATTTAAAAATTCTTCAAATATTACTAGAAAATGTCCATTCAGCATAATGGTTAAAATGAAAAAGATAAACCAATTATTGGCAAGGATATGGAGCAGGTATAACTCTCACATGTTGCTAAGAGTGTATATTGTCACAACTACTTTGAAAAACTATTGAGCATAATCAACTATAAATGAGCATATACATAATTTATGATCCGGTAAATGCACTTAAGTATATATCCAACAGAAATGCACAGCTATGTTCATCAAAAGAAATGGACAAGATTATTAATGAGCAGCATTATTTTTAACCCTCAAAATTTCACCAGAATGTACAAAAATGTTTATTGAAGTTTTGCTTAACTTTGTGCCAGAATTTGCTTCTTTATAAAATCTATATTAGTTCTAGCTCTACTTCTAGAGCTTCATAGTATCAAGCTCCATCTTACAATGGTATGTATTTAAAAACTACTATTATTTATATCTAAATACTTTCTCAGCCAAAAAACTCATTTTCTCAATTAAAATATCTATGACTACTACACACTCACTAGAAATGGCTATAATAAAAAAGACAGACAATTCCAAATGTTGACAAGGTTGTGGAGAAACTGGAACCTTCAAACCCTGCTGGAGGGAATATAAAATAGGATAGCCACTTTGGAAAGCAGTTTAAATATTTATATAATTTTGTAATGCTTTTAAATGGACTTTACAAATAATCACCTGTTGTAATGTCACCCCATGTCATGATACCCATGAAATCATGGTCTTTATATATTATATCTTTCTTTTTGTCTTTTAATATTTTATTTGTTTATTTGACACAGAGGGAGATCACAAGTAGGCAGAGAGGCAGGCAGAGCGAGAGGGGGGAAGTAGGCTCCCTGCTGAGCAGAGAGCCTGATGCGGGGGCTCAATCCCAGGAACCTGAGATCATGACCTGAGCCGAAGGCAGAGGCTTTAACCCACTGAGCCACCCAGGCACCCCTATATATTATATTTTTCTATGATACATTGAAGATATACTTAACTAGTAATTTAAAATGTGGGTTACTTACCATTGAAATTCATTTCTTGTGCCACTAAATGGTATATACTTATTGCCTTTTGGGAAACACTGTTTTTTTTTTCTATTTAGAAAAACGTATAAATTAGTTTTCATTAAAGCAATTACCAACTTAGGAACCGATAATATAAAATTTATGTAACGTATGATGAGATACAGAAAGCTTTAGCCCTTTCATTCAGCAAATACGTAGTGATTGTTTTTGGTTGCCTTTTTTCAAAAGGAAGTGACCAAAGAGCTGGTGATGTGGGAAACCACCAGAGCCAAGAAGTCTCCCTTCTACTCCGAACCTAAAATGGCCACAGCCACGCTATTTCAGGGATAAAGGAGACCTCCATATAAGAAAAGGAAAAAAAGGAAGTACAACAAACTGCTATTTAAAAATTTTTGGGTCATTGTTTTCTTTAAATTTTTCACTGTGTTCTTCCTTTCTCTACTTTGCCAAATTTATTTAATATGCTTCTATTTTTTTAAATAAAACAATATGGTAAAACTTTTTGTTCCTTTGGATATGTTCAGATAAAATATTATTTCAACCTATTCCTTATAATAGTTACATTTCTAATTTTATATTTTGATTCAAAAATAAAAATTTAAGTGAAGATACCAACTTCCTTATTTTTTGAAGTACTGATATTTAGATATAACCTTTTATAACTAATTATGTTACTATGCAATAAGTTCTCAAAGCAATAGAAATATATATTTGCCCATTATTACATGAAAAATATAGATATCTACCCAGTATTACATGACAAATATAATAAAAACTAAATGCTCTCAATGGCCACAGTAGAACACAAAAACAATGGGTTCTGGGACCTAAAATCTTCTTGTAATTACAGCTTGATTATTCTATAGGTTAAGAGAGAGGATATATGGGATTTTTCAGAGAGCCACGTAGCCTAATGGATACGGTGTCTGACTCTGGATATATGGGATTTTCTTTTAATTATTCCAGCAGGCATAAGGACAAACCAGGGGCTGGTGAAAGGGATAGATTTAACTAGCACAACTGCATAATATTGCTGTATAAAATTGCTGATGCTGGATGATAAGTAAATAGGTGTTCATTATTTTTTAAAATTTACTATATGTTTGAAAAATTCTATGATAAAAGTTAAAACAGGAATAAGAATTCTAAAAGCACCATTTACAATGACAACTAAAGCAAACTCCATAGTATGTCTAAAACAGAATAAAATGAACAAATAAAAAAGACCTATTATAAAACAAAGCTCCAAGTGGTCTATATAGTAATTTTACTTTTTCATCTTTATAGTCAAATGAAAAAACAAGTGTTTACCAATAAGCGCAAGGCTATTTAAAAGTTGTATGATAGGTTATGATCGCCACCTACTGGACACTGTGATTTACTGCTTGCTACAGAAAAACAATCATTAGGGTAAGTGCCCCCATCTCCCACCAAGCATCTGGTTCTTCACAAGATAATCCTAATAACAACATTAAATTTATGTTTGCACGTATGTTTATATTAGTAATATAATTAATGTTATATTACATAACTTCTAAAAACATGAAATGCCACCTGCAAAAAGTATCATAAAATTTTGTCAGAAAGTATAGTGGTGATCATTTTATGATGTCCTTATTTTATAGAAGACTCCAGATTTTGAACTGTTTTGTCACAGAGAACCCAGAATTTAAATTATTTATACACAGAGATAGACCAAAAACCTATAAATTAGTACTGGCTCTTAAATTTGGTGCATTATGTTTTTATTATTCCAATTTTAAAAAACACTTGCTCTTTTAATTGCAAATTTTACTTTTCTTTATAACCTAGCTACTGCATATATCAGTGATTCTCAGTCCTGGTGCATTAGAATTGCCTGTGGAATTTTTCTTTTTCTTTCTAAGGAGGCTTCATGCCCAACATGGGGCTTGAACTCCCGACACTGAAATTAAGAGTTGTGTGCTCTACTGAGCCAGCCAGGTGCCCCTGGAATTTTTAAATAAACTGTTGCTGGTACCACAGCCAGAGATTTTTTTTTCTTTTAAATCTAGCCAGGATTAAAAGAGCCATTAGTAAATAACAGGGGTTCTCAAAGTGTTGTCCATGGAACAGCAATATTATCACCTGGGAAATTGTTAGAAATGAAAATTTTCAAGGGCCACCCAAGAGTGCTAAGCAGAACCCAGAAATTTGTGATTGTGAACCTACCAGGTGATATCCTTGGATGCAGGCTAAAGTTATATCACTGGTACTTACTATAAAATTTTTAAGTTTTTAATCTCTTTAAATATAAGATTCAATTTTCTGTTCTCTAAGAAGAAAATAAAATACAAAAGAGAAAGATATTTACATTAAGGGTAATCTAGTACAGTTCTATTTTTCCAGAAATAAACCATTATAAATACTCAACTCAACATTAGTTCTAGTTAGCCAATAGGAAAAATGTTTAATGGAAGGGTAGAGAATAGTTTATCCACCGGCCAGTTAATAAAACCCTGGAATGTTCTTGCCCAGAGCAACTTTTCCAACCATATTTCCTTGTTCTAGTTTGTTTTGATCACAAAGCCACCTTTCTAAGACATAGTTAAGACTTCTAGCCACATCATACCTTTTAACCAGGAATACCACTGCTAGGAATAGAGGAAAATAAATTATACTCAACAATTTTCTCCAAAGCACTATAAATAATAGAGGAGGGAGATCTGAAAGCAAGTTAAATTTCCAACAATTAATAAATAATTCCATAAATTACAGCATCAACAGGATGGAATATTGCTCAACCATTAAAATGATTTCCATATGAGATTTTAAATAATATGGAAAAATGCTTACTTTATAGTATCGTGTGTGTATGTTCTCTCTCTCTCTTTCTGTCTCTGTTGATTGAAAAAGACAATGAAGAGCATCAAAATATTAATGCTGGTTACCTCTGAGTAGTAGGATTATGAATAGAATTATTTTTTAATATTTGTATTTCTAAAACTTTCCATCATAAAAGTACACTTAATCTACTAATCAGAAGATCTATAAGTATAGTAATAGAGCTTCTACTCTAAATTAGGATCTTCAAATAGTGATTAATCAGTAAGCTTTCAAAAAACAGAGAACAAGTATCTTTTTCTCTTCCCATCCTACACTACTCCTCTCATATCGCTCCTTCCAACACTCTAATTTCTACTTTCTGTACATCAGCTTTGCCATAACCCTATAACTAGAGATACGAAGACACTGAAGTATAATTATCCAATGTTTTTACAATTTTAAACTGTTCAGCTAAACAGTTTATCTTAGAATATGTAAAAAGGAGATCAAATACCCCAGTGGTTAAGAGAACAGACTTTAAAATCAGGCAGATCTGGGTTTGAGTCTTACTTTAGGGGAGCTCACACAAGTTTTAATTTCCTTAACCTATAAGTGGGAGTACCAACCCTCCCTCACCAAACTGCTATGAGGATGAAATGAGAGGATGCATGTAAAACAAAAGATAGCAGTAGGCACTCAACAGAAGGTAAATTGCTATTACTATTTTGTAATTAATGTTAAAGCTGTTTTTGGTGGGGTGCCTGCGAAGCTGAGTCAGTTAAGCATCTGCCTTTGGCTCAGGCCATGATCTCACGGTCCTGGGACAGAGCCCTGCATCGGGCTCCCTGCTCCGCGGGGAATCCGCTTGCCCTCTGCCTGCATCTGTGCGCTCTCTCTCTCTCAAATAAATAAATAAAATCTTTTTAAAAAAAATGTTGGTTTTGGGGGCGCCTGGATGGCTCAGTGGGTTAAAGCCTCTGCCTTAGGCTCAGGTCATGATCTCAGTGTCCTGGGATGGAGCCCCGCATCGGGCTCTGTGCTCGGCGGGGAGCCTGCTTCCCCTTCTCTCTCTGCCTGCTTCTCTGCCTACCTGTGATCTCTCTCTCTCTGTCAAATAAATAAATAAAATCTTTAAAAAATATATTGCTTTTGAGAAGCAGCCCTCAAATTTTAATTTTCCTGTGGGACAAAGCTTAATGAGGTACAGTGGTTACTCAGTCATTTGGACTTCTCCAACCACTTCTATTTCAAAAACAATTTGGGAGCTGCCAAAATACTCTTTACAGAGTGGGTTTTACTAAAACCCACCAACAAATTTATCAATGCTATTATTTCATGAAAGAAGCATTTGAACATCTGCTAAAAAAAAAAGAAGTTTTTCTATCTACATCATGGGATGTTCATTCAATAAACACTAACAAAACCTTTGCTATTAAGCAAAGAAATTCAAGCTCAAATGAGGTTAAGTATAAGAAAACACAATAAACTATACATATATTTCAAGACACCATTAAGTTATATAATATTGTTATTACAAAAAACTACAAATATTATAAATTAATTCCTAAAAGGAAAAAAGATTTCCCACCCACGTTTTAATGTCTTAGTCATTTTCTATATTCATACTATCACAAATGACATTTAAGAATTTTTAAATGAACACTTGCCACACTTTTTCTTTAGAAAATGGTCATATTTGTGATGTAGCGCATGACTTTGCCATTCTCTGTCTCATGAAAATTGAGAATATTACTTTTCTCTCAGATAGTATGGCTCTCAAGGGAAAGTTTTAAGCTAGAAATTGCTGCTATAATTACCAGCATGCAGAATCTGAATTCTAAGGAAGACAATTTAATAGGATTTAAAATATAGGTTCAGACAGAGAAAATTTTTTTTTCTTATTTTTGAAAATATTGTTGTGGGCTGCCTGGGTGGCTCAGTCAGTTAAGTGCCTTTGACTCAGGTCATGATCCTGGAGTCCCAGGATCAAGCCTTGCATGGAGATCCCTGCTCAGTGGGGAGTCTGCTTCTTCCTCTGCCCCTCACCCTGCTTGTGCTCTCTCGCCCTCTCTCAAATAAATATATAAGATCTTAAAAAAAAAAAAAGTGTTATTGTAAGATTTTCCAAGTGTTAAAATTCACTGTCAAGTACGATGATTGAGAAATAACAAGACACCAAAATGTAGAAATTATGCAGTTTTATAATTTTCTCTGTTGTTTCTTAATCCACTGAAAATAATTTTAAAATATTTTTTAGGCATCTTCTTTGTTACTTTCTTCAGTTTCTACTTCTTTAGGCAACAATGGCTTGATCTTTAGTAACAAACCTTCACTTGTTGAAGTACGAAGGAAAGCTCGTACCACGAAAGGTCCTGGAAACAAGGACAAGAATCAACTTTTATTTTATCCCATAAATACATGAGCCAATAGAAACACACAACAACAAACCTTATAAAACTTATGTTATACTTCCCCCTTGAAAAGTACTGATATTACTGAACTAATACTTTAAATCATAACGAATATCATCTCATGTCTAGAGTAGAAGACTAACTGTACTCTAGCATATTATCCTTGAAACGATATATTCTGTAATAATTCATTTCTCTCTTACTAGGAAGATGACCACCTAGAATTTATTTTACTACAAAGCTGAAAATGAAGGGAGCATGTGGTGATATTTACATTTGATGGCAATATTCTAAATATTTATTTGAAATAGCACTTATGCTATTTCTGTGTTATCAAACATTTAGTAAAATTCCCTAAAAATTAAAAAGCTTTTCATAAGAACAATTAAGGGACTTCATTTAAAATATCAAAAAAAGATGGGATAGTTCAAGACGGCAGCATAAGATTCTTAACTCACCTTCTCCCACAGACACAGCAAATCTACAACTACATATGGAATAAATTCCTCAAAAAAGTCCTGAAGACTAGATGAGCAGCACATCCGTAACAAAAGGATAAAAGGGCTGCACGGAGACAGGCAGGAAAGTCAGAGACAACACTCTCTGCAAAAACCCCAACCCAGGCAAGGTGACTGACAATCAGGAGGGATCTTAAAAATATAGAACTTTCCCCTGAGGACCAAGGGGTTTTGTCTTCCACACCAGGTAACCCAACAACCCAACCAATGCGTCCTGTACCAGAGAGATTAGCTCCCAAAATATATGGCTTTGAAAACCAACAGAGTGCATCCAGGAGAACCACAGAACTGGAAAGCACAGAGAACTTACTCTAGGTTCACACACAAACCTGGTGCAAGAGAGAAGCAGTTTGAAAAGCCTCTAGACCATATGTGAATGAAACCCCCTTATTAATCCTAAAGCAACTGCTGGAAAGCAGGAACCTGCTCAGACTGTGGGGATGAAAGTGCAGGTGGATGCCATTTTTGCAATCTCATTCAACCTTGCGAATGTCAGTGCTGACAGAACCCATGCTGGCAATCCTAATGCCACTAGGCATGCTCTGCACCCCCATGCCACAGCCACAGCACAGCTGGTGTGCAAGAGCCCCATGCACTACTACCTTGCTGTGCTAAAGCCAAACCACAACCAGCCAGGTGAGCAGGCCCACCAAAAAATGCAACCTGTTGCACAGCCAGCCAGGTGAGACCCCACCCCTGCTCCCTCATTCCTACTGTGTCACAGACAAACAAGCACCCCACACCCATACCACCCCAACCCACACATGGCTGACAGGTGTGTGAAGCCCACATCCCCTGTGAGCACAGGGAGCACCTGGCTCCCTCCTACTTCTAAGCCCCACAGTAAATCTTGTACACAGGGCCACTCCCTCAAGACTGGGAGAGGTCGCTATTTCAATACAAAAGAACAAGGCAAAGACTCAGAAAAAGACTTTATTGAAATGGAGGTAAGTAACAGACTGGTGAAGAGATCAAAGTAATGGTCATAAAAATGCTTACTCAGGAGAAGAATGAACCAACACAAGGAAAACTTCAACAGAGAGAGAGAAAATATATGAAACTACCAAACAAAAATCACAGAGCTGAAGAATAAGATTACTGAACTGACTACACATGAGAGGTTCAACGGCAGACTAGATGAAGAACATCAATGGACTCACCCAGACAGGGGAACAAAAAGAAAAAAGAATTTTATGTAGTGAAAATAGCTTAAGGAACACATAGGACAACATCAAGCACAGTAACATTCTCATTATAGGGGTCCCAGAAGGAAAAGAAAGGGGCAGAAAACTCATACAAAGAAATGATAACTGAAAACCCTAACTTGAAGAAGGAAATCATCATCCAGATCTAAGAAGGTCAGAAAGTTCCAAAGAGATTCACACCAAGATATGCTATAATTAAAATGTCAAAAGTTAAAGAAATAATCTTAAAAGCAGCAAGAATAAAACAACTTGACACATACAAAGGAAACCCCATAAAGTTATCAGCAAATTTTTCAGAAGAAACTTTGAAGGCCAAAAGTGACTGGTGGGACATACTCAAAGTTCTTTTTTTTTTTTTTTTAAAGATTTTATTTATTTGACAGAGAGGGAGATCACAAGTAGGCAGAGAGGCAGGCAAAGAGAGAGGAGGAAGCAGGCTCCCCACTGAGCAGAGAGCCCAATGCCGGGCTGGATCCCAGGACCCTGGGATCATGACCTCAGCTGAAGGCAGAAGCTTTAACCTACTGAGCCACCCAGGCACCCCATATTCAAGGTTCTTAAAGGAAAAAATTTACAACCAAGAATACTCTACCAAGAAGGTTATCATTCAAAATAGAAGGAGAAACAGTATTTCAGATAAGTAAAAGCTGAACAAGCTCATGATCACTAAACCAACCTTACAAGAAATGTCAAAGGAACTTTGTTAAGCTGAAAGGAAATAATACTAATAATGATAAGAAAACATACTAAAGTAAAAATCTCACTGGAAAATATATTGTAAAGGTAGTACATTTACTCACTTATAAAGCCAGCATAAAAGTCAAAAGACAAAAGTGGTAAAACTAATTAAAACTATAATAATTAGTTAAGGGATACATAAAATGAAAAAGTATAAAATGTGACATAAAAACCATAAAATACAGAGGGTAAAATAAAAATGTAGAATTCTAGAATGAGTTTCAATTAAGTTGTTACCAATTAAAAACAGACTGCTATATACATAGAATGGTATATGTGAACCTCATGGTAACCACAAAGAGAAAAACTTACCACAAATACAAAAGAAAATGAGAAAGGAATCTGAACATAACACTAAAGGAAATTAACAAACCAGAAGAAAAGAGAAAAGGAGAAGAAAGAAACAGAGAGGAACAACAAAAACACCCAGAAAACATCTAACAAAATGGCAGTAAGTACACACCTATCAATAATTACTTTAAATGTAAATGGACTAAGTCCTTTAATCAAAAGACAGAGAGTGGCTGAATTGATTTATAAACAAAAACAAGGGACACTTGGGTGGCTCAGTTGGTTAAGCATCTGCCTTCGGCTCAGTTCATGATCCCAGGATCCTGGGGTCGAGCCTTGCACTGGGCTCCCTGCTTAGCAGGGGGCCTGCTTCTCTTTCTCCCTCTGCTTGGGTGCGCTCTCTCTCTCTCTCTCTTTCTCTCTGTCAAATAAATAAAATCTAAAAAAAAGGAGGACTGAGAGTAAAGGGATGGAAAAAATATTTTAAATAAATGGAAATGAAAAAAAGCTGGTGTAGCTGAACTTACCCAACAAAACAGATTTTATTTATTTATTTTTTTAAGATTTTACTTATTCATTTGGGAGAGAGAGAGAGGGAGAGAAAGCACAAGCAGGAGGTGGGGAGAGGTAGAGGGAGAAACAGACTTCCTGCTGAGCTGGAGGCTGGACGTGGGGCCAGATCCCAGGTCCTAGAGATCATGACCTGAGCCAAAGGCAGATGTTTAACCATCTGAGCCACCCAGGCGCCCCAGCAAAACAAATTTTAAAACAAAATGTAATAAAGGACAAAGAAAGGCATTACATAATGACAAAAGGGTCAACCTGGCAAGAAGATATACTATGTATAAATATCTATGCACCCAACATAGAAGCACCAAAATATATAAAGCAAATATTAATAGACCTCAAGGAAGAGATTGACAGCAATAGTAGGGGATTTTAATGCTCTACTTACATCAATGATCACCTAAACAGATAATCTATACGGAAACATCACCCTTAAACAACACATTAGACCAGATGGACTTAACAGATTTACACAGAACATTCCACCCAAAATAGAACACACATTCTTGTCAAGTGCACATGGAACATTCTCCAGGACAGATCATGGGTTAGGACACAAAACAACTCTCAATAAGTTTAAGACTGAAATCATATCAAGAATCTTTTCTGACCACAATGGTATGAAAGTAGAAATCAATTACAAGAAGAATGGAAAAAACACAAAAATGTGGAGATTAAATAACATCCAACAACAATGGGTCACCAAAGAAATAAAAGGAGGGGAGCCTGGGTGGCTGAGTCATTAAGTGTCTGCCTTCAGCTCAGGTCATGATCTCAGTGTCCTGGGATCGAGCCCTACATTGGGCCTTCTGCTCAGCAGGAAGCATGCTTCTCCCTCTCCCACTCGCCCTGCTTGTGTTCCCTCTCTTGCTTTCTCTCTCTCTCTGTCAAATCAATCAATCAATCAATCTTAAAAAAAGAAAAAGGAAAGAAAAGGAAAAATTTAAAAATACCTAGAGACATGTGAAAACAGAAATACAACATACAAAAATCTATGGGATGCATCAGAAGTGGCTGGAAGAGAGAACTTTATAGCAACACAGGCCTACCTCGAAAACACAAGAAAAATCTCAAACAACTTAACTTCAAACCTAAAGGAACTACAAAACGAAGAACAAATGAAACACAAAGTTAGTAGGAGGAAAGAAATAATAAAGATCAGAGTGGAAATAAATGAAAAAAGAAGAAAGAAATGAAATAGACCTAAAAAGACAATAGAAAAGATGAATAAAACTAAGAGCTGGTTCTTTGAAAAGATAAAGTTGGCAAACCATTAATTAGACTCACCAAGAAAAAGAAAGGGTGGCTCAAATAAATAAAATCAGAAATGAAAGAAAATTATAACTGATACCACAGAAATACAAAATCCTAAGACTACTATGAACAATTATATGCCAACAAACTGGATAAGCTAGCAAAACTTATCAAATACCTAGAAACAAACAAACTTCCAAAACTGAATCGACAAGAACAAAAAAAATCTGGACAGATAATAGCAAAGAAATTGAATGACTCAGTAATCAAAAACCTCCCAACAAACAAAAATCCAAGACCAAATGGCTTGAGTGGTGAATTCTGACAGATATTCAAGGAAGATTTAGTACCTAACTTTCTTGAACTCTCCCAAAAAACTAAAGAGGACAGAATGCCTCTAAGTTCATTTTATGAGGCCAGTATTATTACCCTGATACCACAATTAGACAACACCATCACAAAAAAAGAAAATTACAGGTCATTAACCCTGATGAGCACATATGCAAAAATCCTCAACAAAATATTAGCAAACCAAATTCAAATATACATTAAAAGAATCATACACCATGATTAAGTGGGATTTATTCCAGGGATGAAAGGATGGTTCAACATGTGTACATCATTGTGATGCAGATTAACAAAATGTAAAATAAAAATCATATGATGATCACCTCAATACATGCAGAAAAAGCATCTGACAAAAGTCACGTCCATTTACAATAAAAACTTTCTACAAAGCAGGTAAAGAGAGAATATACACACCTTAACAGTATAAAGGTCATATACAAACCCACAATTAATATCATACTAAATGATGAAAAGCTGGAAACTTTCCTCTAAGATCAGGAACAAGACAAGGATGCCCACTCTCCCCATTATTATTCAACACAACACTGGAATTCCTAGTAACAGCACTTAGGCAAGGGAAAAAAAAGGCACTCATATAGGAAAGGGAGACATAAAATTATTCCTGTTTGCGGAAGACATGGTATTATATATATATATGTGTGTATATATATAATATATATATTATATGTATATAATATGTATATATATACATATAATACATACATATATATATATACACCACATACAATAATATATATATATATATATATATATATATATATAAAATGACTACTACACCAAAATACTGTTAGAACCAATAAACAAATTCAGTAAAGTGGCAGGGTACAAAATCAATATATAAAAACCAGTTGTTTCTATACTAGCAACAAATTATCAGAAAGAAATTAAGAAAGCAATCCCATTTACAATTGCATTGAAAAGAATAAACTAGAAATAAATCTAATAAAGAAAGTGAAAGATTAATACACTGAACACAAGACAGTGATGAAAGAAATTGAAGACAATACAAAGAAACAGTTCATGCTCATAGATTAGAAGAATTAATATTGTACGGATGTACATCTTACCCAAAATGATCTACAAATTCAATGCAATCCCTATCAAAATTCCAATAGTATTGTTCACAGAAATAGAGCAAATAATTCCAAAATTTGTATGGAACCACAAAAGACCCTGAAAAGCCAAAGCAATCTTGAGACAGAATAAAGCCAGGGATACTAAGCTTCCTGATTTTAAACTATACTACAAAGCTGCAGTAATTAAAACAGTATAGTATTGGCATAAAAAGGCATATGGATTGATGGAACAGAATAGAGAGCCCAGAAATAAAGTCATACATATATAGTCAATTAATTCACAACAAAGGAGGCACAGATATACAATGGAGGAAGGACATTCTCTTTTAATAAATGGTGTTGAGGTAACTGAACAGCTATATGCAAAAGAGGGAAACTGAACCAATATCTTACACCACATACAAAAATTAATTCAAATAGATTGAAGACTTGAAAGTAAGACTTGAAACCATAAAACTCCTAGAAGAAAACACATTTGGTAAGCTCCTCAACATTGATCTTAGCAGTTTTTTTTACATCAAACTAAAAACCTCTGAACAGTAAAAGAAACCATCAACAAAAGCAAAAGGCAATCTGATGAACAGAAGGTATTTGCAAATCATATATTTGATAAGGGATTAATATCCAAAATTTATAAAGAACTCATAAAACTCAGTAACAAAAAAAAATCCAATTTAAAAGGGGCAGAGAGGGACGCCTGGGTGGCGCAATTGGTTGGGCAACTGCCTTTGGCTCAGGTCATGATCCCGGCATCTTGGGATCGAGTCCCGCATCGGGCTCCTTGCTCCGCAGGGAGCCTGCTCCTCTCTCTGCTTCTGCCCTCCTCTCTGCCTGCTTGTGTTCTCTCTCAGTTAAATGAATAAATAAAATCTTTAAAAAAATAAAAAAATAAAAAAATAAAAATAAAATGGGCAGAGAATCTAACCAGACATTATCCCAAAGACATACAGGCAGACAACCGGCACATGAAAAGAAGCTCAACATCATTAATCACCAGCGAAATGCAAATCAAAACCACAATGAGCTATCACCTCACACCTGTCAGAGTGGCTATTATCAAAAATAACGTGTTGGCAAGGATGTGGAGAAAAAGAGAACCTTCATGCATTGTTAGTGGGAATGTAAATTAGGGCAGACACTGGAAAAGAATATGAGGATTCCTCCAAAAATCACCAAGAGAATGACCATATGACCCAGCAATTCCACTTTTGGGTATGTATCAGAAGAAAATGAACACATTAGTTTAAAAAGATATATGCACCCCTATGTTCCTTGCAGCATATCTACAATAGTCAAGATATGGAAACAACCTAAGTGTCCATTTATACATGAATGAATAAAGAAGATGTGGATATACACACACACACACAAACACATACAATGGAATACTACTCAGGCATATTAAAGAATGACATCTTACTATTTGTGGCATTAATGGACCTTGAGTATACTATGCTAAGTGAAATGAGGCAGACAGGGAAAGACAAATATCAATGATTTCACTGATAAGTGAAATCTAAAATACAAACTAACCAAACCAAACCCAGTCTCATAGATATGGAGACCAGACTGGTGGGTACCAAAGGGGAAGGGACCTAGGGGAGGGGACAAAATGGATGAAGGGAATCAAGAGGTACACACATTCAGTTATGAAATAAATAAGCCAAGGGGGAATAATGTACAACACAGGAAATAAAGTCAGTATTATTGTATTAACTTTGTATGGTGACAGATGGTAACTAGACTTATGGTGGTGATCAATTTGCAATGTACACAAATGTTGAATTATTATGTTGTACACTTGAAACTAAAAGAATATTATATGTTAATTATACTTCAATTTAAAAAATGGCAAAAAGAGGACACATTGCATTCAGAGATTTGTTGTTCATCATTTCACTCCTGCCAGTCTCAGAAGATCCTATACTGAAAGCAAAGTGCTCCATGGAATACAAGAATGTATACACATACAATTACTAAGTACTATGGCCATATCTATGGCAGCAGAATTAATAAATGAGGTCTTTATTCACCAGTGTGTTAACTCCCAAAGAAGCTAAAAAATAGCTTAAGATTGTGTTATAACTATACATTTGGTTATAAAACTAAACCTGACAGAGTCCTATCATGGCAAATCTATTAATGAAGAGTCTACTGAGTATAACGAACCGTTTTTGGGATTCATACTTAACCGGCCAGGAGTGAAATTTGTCTGAGGAGAGAACATGCATGGCACATAATGCGACAATAAGTGTCTGGCTATGTGTTCCCATCCTATGAAACAGCTGCTACATCTCAATCAAGTTTCATTGCTCTCCATCAATTACCTTGTTTGTAAGAAGTGACTCTCATGACATGATTAAAAACTTTGTTCTTTTTTAAAAATAAGTAAGATTAAGAAAGACAATTGCAAATGCCAGTGACAAAGTGAATGGTCTAGCTTCAAAAATATTTCATAAATGCTTTTAGTGTCTATTTAACATTATTGCAATTTTAAGGCAAACAGGTACAATTTTCTTTCAAAGTTTATTACACTTAATGGTAGAAATAATGGAATTTACAAAGATTTCAGGATTTCCTTATTAATATTAAAGAGCTCTCCTCTCCAAACAACTACAACTTGTTAATAGGCCATTAAGAATCCTCTGGATAGTTAAATTTTATTTCTTTAATCCCTGATAATATCACTGCTATTGTACACTGTACATGCTCTTAACTTGTTTTCTTAATATTTTACATTTTTAAAGAATCACAGAGCTCTAGGGAAGTCTACCACAGCAAATACTTACCCAAATCGACTGGTCTGTGCTTACAAACTTCACTGATAACTGTTTGCAGATTTGCAACTATCTGGTCACTTGGCATATCCAGCTGAAATAAAAGGATATAGAACATTAATAATGTGAAAGTAAGAAGATAATACAACTTTTGGTAACTGTACAAGTACTTACTTTCATCGAATCCAAACTATTAAGAGACCCTGCTGTGAAAGAAAAAACTTCTGTAACACTTCTTTTAGAATGCTACATTCACATGTCTTTACATGTCAGGACTTAATTACCTTACAGAACATATCATAGTAAAGTATTTGAAGTTGCTCTACTTGAGATTCCTGATTTCTTTTCTTTTTTTTTTTTTTTTTAAAAGATCCTACCCATTTATTTGACACAGAGAGAGATCACAAGTAGGCAGAGAGGCAGGCAGAGAGAGGGAAGCAGGCTCCCCGCTGAGCAGAGAGCCCCATGCGGGGCTCGATCCCAGGACCCTGAGACCATGACCTGAGCGAAGGCAGAGGCTTTAACCCACTGAGCCACCCAGGCACCCCGAGATTCCTGATTTCTAAGTATTTTCCCCAAAGCATATCCTGAGGCAGAATATATAGTCCCCTGATCCCTACACCCAAGGATTCAGGGATATTTCCTCTTGAAGTTTTTTGCTGATTTACTTTTATTTTTTATTTTTTCCCCCAAATATGTTTATTTTTTCAGTGTTACAAGATTAATTGTTCATGCACCATACCCAGTGCTCCATGCAATACATGCCCTTCTCAATACCCACCACCAGGCTCACCCAACCCCCCACGCCCTC